>OZ024915.1:15141710-15287279 GCA_964017125.1 Flabesymbios commensalis | reverse complement strand
CATCACAGACGTCAATTGTGTGGAGTTTCAGGGAGGATTTGAAGATTTTTTCCCCTTAAGGAACCTCGATCGGAGACGCGCACAAAACAGTCTCTAGCGAGACCTTCCAAGGGTAAGTGAGACAGTGCTGTGGGGAACCTCGATAAACAAGAGGTAGCGTGCTCAACCGTCAAGGTCCGAATTTCGAATCATGTGAGAGGAGGTCAGTGTCAATGTATTCCTCTCACCACCCTCAGGATGTTTTTATGCCCAATTTGGCCTGCATGTTCACAAGTCAGCAATTCCCACTTCACAGTGATTAAAAACTACACAATTTGCAAAATACCTCTATCTATTTACAAGATACTAAAGTGAACAGTTCAAATCAAAACCTCCTAATGTCCTGATTTTATCGACAATAACTGTGTTCCAAATTTGAAATCATCATAAATGTCTTAGTTAGTTCCCGCTTCATTTGAATACCTATGGTCAAAGTACACGTTATTTTAAACATGTACTCGATGGATGATAAGTTTCATGATAAGTAGGCCTATAGGCCTACATAAAATAAATATAACTGACATTTTTTCTCACACCAAAATGTTGCTTGGAAATATAACGTTTGACTGTGGGTTGTATGATTATTGTGTGATAATATGACATTTTCCTATTACCATGGTTACAGCAGTGGTGTGGATTGTATGATTATTGTTTGTGTGATAGTATAGTTTTTCACTGTTACAAAGGTAGTGGGGGCTGTGTTATTATTGTGTGATACTATAACGTTGCCTGTTACAGCGGTGGTGTGGGGATATCAGTCGTGGGTCGACATTTCAACTCTGTTCAGAATGCCGTGATGCAGATCCATATGTTCCCTTACCGGATTTTTGAAGAGAACAAGTTATTTATCTCGGTAAGTATCAACATGCCTGCCGATGACACGAAACATTGATCCTAAGTTGCTTTGACCCTTTACAAACTCTCCCTATTAAATTCGTTTTTTACATTTGTTATTAACACATTACATACCAGTATGTTATCTACATGTTTAATAACGTTAAAAACTGATTATGATGATTATCATTTCGGTGTATTTTTGGCTAAAATGTAATATTTTTTTCTCGAAGGGGTGTGACAAGCGTAGTGATAATCTATTTGTCTGCTTGACACCGAAGATCACATTACCGGAGAGATACCGGAAACGACGCGATGTGTCTGATGCGCATGATAGACTGCGCAGACAGGAAGAAGAGGAGGAAGATCTTCGAGCCATTGTAAATGAGGAGGGAGTTATTGAGTTCTACATCGGATTTACAATGGACAATGTGGAATCCACGAGGAATATATCTACATTGCTTCCAGATAAACAGAAGTTTAGGGTCTTCCAAGATCCTAAAATAGGACTTTTTGATCCTAATCCGCAATTTTTTTACCCAGATGATCAAACAAATACAGATATGCCAGTAAGTCTACCACTAATACAGATATGCCTGAAGTCTATCACAAATACAGGAATGCCTGAAGTCTATCACAAATAGAGACATACCTAAAGTCCATCACAAATACAGACATGCCTGAAGTCTATCACAAATGCAGATATGCCTAAAGTCTATCACAAATACTGATATGCCTGAAGTCTATCACAAATACAGATTTACCTTAACCCTTTAACCTCCGATGTCGCATATATTCGGGTTTTCATTTGTTATTAGCACATAATGTATCAACTTTTGTACATGTTAAAGATAAAATTTGACATCAATCAGAAATATTTGAAAAAAGTTGACCTCCATTTTGACAAATTTCAATAATTTTCACTCACTTGAAGTTCTGGATCGCGTCAGCGAGACACAACTTCAAGTGAGTGAAAATTCCAGTTGAATAATTTGGCGGTTAAAGGGTTAAGTCTATCACAAATACAGATATGCCTGAAGTCTATCACAAATACAGATATGCCTGAAGTCTATCACAAATACAGATATGTCTGAAGCCTATAACAAATACTGACATGCCTGAAGTCTATCACAAATACAGATATGTCTGAAGCCTATAACAAATACTGACATGCCTGAAGTCTATCACAAATACAGATATGCCTAAAGTCTATCACAAATACAGATATGCCTAAAGTCTATCACAAATACAGATATGCCTAAAGTTTATCACAAATACAGATATGCCTAAAGTCTATCACAAATACAGATATGCCTAAAGTCTATCACAAATACAGATATGCCTAAAGTCTATCACAAATACAGATATGCCTAAAGTCTATCACAAATACAGATATGCCTGAAGTCTATCACAAATACAGATATGCTTGAAGTATATCACAAATACAGATATGCCTGAAGTCTATCACACTTTTTCATCTTAGCAAAAATTTGAATCTGAAATTTGCATTACTTTACTTACTATGTGTATTTTGTATTAATTTATAGGGCCTACAACTTGGTGTTTTTTAATTTATCATAGAGATGAAGTTGTTCATTATTTAAACATGTAGCCCTACAATTTGTAAATACACATTTAAATTTAAAAATTATATGAAAGTGAGATTTAAGTGGAAGAAAACAATGTTCATTTCAGGGCACAGCACTAACAAATGGCTGTCAAGCCGATGATTATGATGTTTGGATTGGCTCAGAACGCTGCACTAAAGTGGAATTATATGATAATATTTTAACTTGTAAACCTCCACATGACGAACCTACCACAGAAATGGTGAACAATGGATTCAGGGTCAGAGTAAGTACCATTCTGTAGAGTAGTTATATTGTCTTGATATCATTTGGGAAGCCTGAGTGTTCAGGGTATAAAATCTTATGGGGCAGTGTGAGAGTTCAGGGTGTTAGATCTTGTGGGGCAGTGTGAGAGTTCAGGGTGTTAGATGTTAGAGCATGTGGGGCAGCGTGAGGGTTCAGGTGTTAGATCTTGTGGTGCAGTGTGAGGGTTCAGGGTGTTAGATCTTGTGGGGCAGCGTGAGGGTTCAGGTGTTAGATCTTGTGTGGCAGTGTGAGGGTTCAGGTGTTAGATTTTGTGTGGCAGCGTGAGGGTTCAGGGTGTTAGATCTTGTGGGCAGCGTGAGGGTTCAGGTGCTGGATCTTGTGGTGCAGTGTGAGGGTTCAGGTGTTAGATCTTGTGGTGGCAGCGTGAGGGTTCAGGGTGCTAGATCTGGTGTAACAGCGTGAGGGTTCAGGTGTTAGATTTTGTGGGGCAGTGTGAGTGTTCAGGGTGTTAGATCTTGTGGGCAGCGTGAGGATTTAGGGTGTTAGATCTTGTGGTGCAGCGTGAGGGTTCAGGTGTTAGATCTTGTGGGGCAGTGTGAGGGTACAGGATGTTAGACCTTGTTGGGCAGTGTGAGGGTTCAGGGTGTTAGATTTTGTGGGGCAGCGTGAGGGTTCAGGATGTTAGATCTTGCGGGGCAGCGTGAGGGTTCAGGTGTTAGATCTTGTGGTGCAGTGTGAGGGTTCTGGGTGTTAGATCTTGTGGGGCAGTGTGAGGGTTCAGGGTGTTAGATCTTGTGGGGCGGCGTGAGGGTTCTGGGTGTTTGATCTTGTGGGGCAGCGTGAGGGTTCAGGGTGTTAGATCTTGTGGGGCAGCGTGAGGGTTTAGGTTTAGATCTTGTGGTGCAGTGTGAGGGTTCAGGGTGTTAGATCTTGTGGGGCAGCGTGAGGGTTCAGGGTTAGTTCTTGTGGTGCAGTGTGAGGGTTCAGGGTGTTAGATGTCAGAGCATGTGGGGCAGCGTTAGGGTTCAGGTGTTAGATCTTGTGGTGCAGTGTGAGGGTTCAGGGTGTTAGATTTTGTGTGGCAGCGTGAGGGTTCAGGTATTAGATCTTGTGGGGCAGCGTGAGGGTTCAGGTATTAGATCTTGTGGGCAGCATGAGGGTTCAGGGTGTTAGATCTTGTGGGCAGTGTGAGGGTTCAGGTGTTAGATCTTGTGGGGCAGCGTGAGGGTTCAGGGTGTTAGATCTTGTGGGCAGTGTGAGGGTTCAGGTGTTAGATCTTGTGGGGCAGCGTGAGGGTTCAGGGTGTTAGATCTTGTGGGGCAGCGTGAGGGTTTAGGTGTTAGATCTTGTAGTGCAGTGTGAGGGTTCAGGGTGTTAGATCTTGTGGGGCAGTGTGAGGGTTCAGGGTGTGAGATCTTGTGGGGCGGCGTGAGAGTTCAAGTGTTAGATCTTGTGGGGCAGTGTGAGGGTTCAGGGTGCTAGATCTTGTGGGGCAGCGTGAGGGTTCAGGGTGTTAGATCTTGATTGGCAGTGTGAGGGTTCAGGTGTTAGATCTTGTGGGGCAGCGTGAGGGTTTAGGTGTTAGATCTTGTGGTGCAGTGTGAGGGTTCAGGGTGTTAGATCTTGAGGTGCAGTGTGAGGGTTCAGGGTGCTAGATCTTGTGGGGCAGCGTGAGGGTTTAGGGTGTTAGATCTTGATTGGCAGTGTGAGGGTTCAGATGTTAGATCTTGTGGGGCAGCGTGAGGGTTTAGGTGTTAGATCTTGTGGTGCAGTGTGAGGGTTCAGGGTGTTAGATCTTGAGGTGCAGTGTGAGGGTTTAGGGTGTTAGATCTTGTGGGGCAGCGTGAGGGTTCAGGGTGTGAGATTTTGTGTGGCATTGTGAGGGTTTAGGTGTTAGATCTTGTGGTGCAGCATGAGGGTTCAGGGTGTTAGATCGTGTGGGGCAGTGTGAGGGTTCAGGGTGTTAGATCTTGTAGTGCAGTGTGAGGGTTCAGGGTGTTAGATCTTGTGGTGCAGTGTGAGGGTTCAGGGTGTTAGATCTTGATTGGCAGTGTGAGGGTTCAGGTGTTAGATCTTGTGGGGCAGCGTGAGGGTTTAGGTGTTAGATCTTGTGGTGCAGTGTGAGGGTTCAGGGTGTTAGATCTTGAGGTGCAGTGTGAGGGTTCAGGGTGTTAGATTTTGTGGGGCAGCGTGAGGGTTCAGGTGTTAGATCTTGAGGTGCAGTGTGATGGTTCAGGGTGTTAGATCTTGAGGTGCAGCGTGAGGGTTCAGGGTGTGAGATCTTGTGGGGCATCGTGAGGGTTTAGGTGTTAGATCTTGTGTGGCATCGTGAGGGTTTAGGTGTTAGATCTTGTGGGCAGTGTGAGGGTTCAGGTGTTAGATCTTGTGGGGCTTCGTGAGGGTTCAGGGTGTTGGATCTTGTGGGGCAGTGTGAGGGTTTAGGGTGTGGGATCTCGTGTGGCAGTGTGAGGGTTCAGGGTGGGAGATCTTGTGGGGCAGCGTGAGGGTTCAGGGTGGGAGATCTTGTGGGGCAGCGTGAGGGTTTAGGTTTAGATCTTGTGGTGCAGTGTGAGGGTTCAGGGTGTTAGATCTTGTGGGGCAGCGTGAGGGTTTAGGGTTTGTTCTTGTGGTGCAGTGTGAGGGTTCAGGGTGTTAGATGTTAGAGCATGTGGGGCAGCGTTAGGGTTCAGGTGTTAGATCTTGTGGTGCAGTTTGAGGGTTCAGGGTGTTAGATCTTGTGTGGCAGCGTGAGGGTTCAGGTATTAGATCTTGTGGGCAGCATGAGGGTTCAGGGTGTTAGATCTTGTGGGCAGTGTGAGGGTTCAGGTGTTAGATCTTGTGGGGCAGCGTGAGGGTTCAGGGTGTTAGATCTTGTGGGCAGTGTGAGGGTTCAGGTGTTAGATCTTGTGGGGCAGCGTGAGGGTTCAGGGTGTTAGATCTTGTGGGGCAGCGTGAGGGTTTAGGTGTTAGATCTTGTAGTGCAGTGTGAGGGTTCAGGGTGTTAGATCTTGTGGGGCAGTGTGAGGGTTCAGGGTGTGAGATCTTGTGGGGCGGCGTGAGGGTTCAAGTGTTAGATCTTGTGGGGCAGTGTGAGGGTTCAGGGTGCTAGATCTTGTGGGGCAGCGTGAGGGTTCAGGGTGTTAGATCTTGATTGGCAGTGTGAGGGTTCAGGTGTTAGATCTTGTGGGGCAGCGTGAGGGTTTAGGTGTTAGATCTTGTGGTGCAGTGTGAGGGTTCAGGGTGTTAGATCTTGAGGTGCAGTGTGAGGGTTCAGGGTGCTAGATCTTGTGGGGCAGCGTGAGGGTTTAGGGTGTTAGATCTTGATTGGCAGTGTGAGGGTTCAGATGTTAGATCTTGTGGGGCAGCGTGAGGGTTTAGGTGTTAGATCTTGTGGTGCAGTGTGAGGGTTCAGGGTGTTAGATCTTGAGGTGCAGTGTGAGGGTTCAGGGTGTTAGATCTTGTGGGGCAGCGTGAGGGTTCAGGGTGTGAGATCTTGTGTGGCATTGTGAGGGTTTAGGTGTTAGATCTTGTGGTGCAGCATGAGGGTTCAGGGTGTTAGATCGTGTGGGGCAGTGTGAGGGTTCAGGGTGTTAGATCTTGTGGTGCAGTGTGAGGGTTCAGGGTGTTAGATCTTGTGGTGCAGTGTGAGGGTTCAGGGTGTTAGATCTTGATTGGCAGTGTGAGGGTTTAGGTGTTAGATCTTGTGGGGCAGCGTGAGGGTTTAGGTGTTAGATCTTGTGGTGCAGTGTGAGGGTTCAGGGTGTTAGATCTTGAGGTGCAGTGTGAGGGTTCAGGGTGTTAGATTTTGTGGGGCAGCGTGAGGGTTCAGGTGTTAGATCTTGAGGTGCAGTGTGATGGTTCAGGGTGTTAGATCTTGAGGTGCAGCGTGAGGGTTCAGGGTGTGAGATCTTGTGGGGCATCGTGAGGGTTTAGGTGTTAGATCTTGTGTGGCATCGTGAGGGTTTAGGTGTTAGATCTTGTGGGCAGTGTGAGGGTTCAGGTGTTAGATCTTGTGGGGCTTCGTGAGGGTTCAGGGTGTTGGATCTTGTGGGGCAGTGTGAGGGTTTAGGGTGTGGGATCTCGTGTGGCAGTGTGAGGGTTCAGGGTGGGAGATCTTGTGGGGCAGCGTGAGGGTTCAGGGTGGGAGATCTTGTGGGGCAGCGTAAGGGTTTAGGTTTAGATCTTGTGGTGCAGTGTGAGGGTTCAGGGTGTTAGATCTTGTGGGGCAGCGTAAGGGTTTAGGGTTAGTTCTTGTGGTGCAGTGTGAGGGTTCAGGGTGTTAGATGTTAGAGCATGTGGGGCAGCGTTAGGGTTCAGGTGTTAGATCTTGTGGTGCAGTTTGAGGGTTCAGGGTGTTAGATCTTGTGTGGCAGCGTGAGGGTTCAGGTATTAGATCTTGTGGGCAGCATGAGGGTTCAGGGTGTTAGATCTTGTGGGCAGTGTGAGGGTTCAGGTGTTAGATCTTGTGGGGCAGCGTGAGGGTTCAGGGTGTTAGATCTTGTGGGTAGTGTGAGGGTTCAGGTGTTAGATCTTGTGGGGCAGCGTGAGGGTTCAGGGTGTTAGATCTTGTGGGCAGTGTGAGGGTTCAGGTGTTAGATCTTGTGGGGCAGTGTGAGGGTTCAGGTGTTAGATCTGTTGTTGCAGCGTGAGGGTTCAGGTGTTAGATTTTGTGGGGCAGTGTGAGGGTTCAGGGTGTTAGACCTTGTGGGCAGCGTGAGGATTTAGGGTGTTAGATCTTGTGGTGCAGCGTGAGGGTTCAGGTGTTTGATCTTGTGGGGCAGTGTGAGGGTTCAGGATGTTAGATCTTGTGGGGCAGTGTGAGGGTTCAGGGTGTTAGATTTGGTGGGGCAGCGTGAGGGTTCAGGATGTTAGATCTTGTGTGGCAGCGTGAGGGTTCAGGTGTTAGATCTTGTGGGGCAGTGTGAGGGTTCAGGTGTTAGATCGTGTGGGGCAGTGTGAGGGTTCAGGGTGTTAGATCTTGTGGAGCGGCGTGAGGGTTCTGGGTGTTTGATCTTTTGGGGCAGCGTGAGGGTTCAGGGTGTTAGATCTTGTGGGGCAGCGTGAGGGTTTAGGTGTTAGATCTTGTAGTTCAGTGTGAGGGTTCAGGGTGTTAGATCTTGTGGGGCAGCGTGAGGGTTTAGGGTTAGATCTTGTGGTGCAGTGTGAGGGTTCAGGGTGTTAGATCTTGTGGGGCAGTGTGAGGGTTCAGGGTGTGAGATCTTGTGGGGCGGCGTGAGGGTTCAAGTGTTAGATCTTGTGGGGCAGTGTGAGGGTTCAGGGTGTTAGATCTTGATTGGCAGTGTGAGGGTTCAGGTGTTAGATCTTGTGGGCAGCGTGAGGGTTTAGGTGTTAGATCTTGTGGTGCAGTGTGAGGGTTCATGGTGCTAGATCTTGAGGTGCAGTGTGAGGGTTCAGGGTGCTAGATCTTGTGGGGCAGCGTGAGGGTTTAGGGTGTTAGATCTTGTGGGGCAGCGTGAGGGTTCAGGGTGTGAGATCTTGTGTGGCATTGTGAGGGTTTAGGTGTTAGATCTTGTGGTGCAGCATGAGGGTTCAGGGTGTTAGATCGTGTGGGGCAGTGTGAGGGTTCAGGGTGTTAGATCTTGTGGTGCAGTGTGAGGGTTCAGGGTGTTAGATCTTGTGGTGCAGTGTGAGGGTTCAGTGAGATCTTGTGGGGCAGTGTGAGGGTTCAGGGTGGGAGATCTTGTGGGGCAGCGTGAGGGTTCAGAGTGTTGGATCTTGTGGGGCAGTGTGAGGGTCCAGGTGTTAGATCTTGTGGGGCAGTGTGAGGGTTCAGGGTGTGAGATCTTGTGGGGCAGCGTGAGGGTTCAGGTGTTAGATCTTGTGGGGCAGCGTGAGGGTTCAGGGTGTTAGATCTTGTGGGGCAGTGTGAGGGTTCAGGGTGTGAGATCTTGTGGGGCAGTGTGAGGGTTCAGGGTGTTGGATCTTGTGGGGCAGTGTGAGGGTTCAGGGTGTTAGATCTTGTGGGGCATTGTGAGGATTCAGGTGTTAGATCTTGTGGGGCAGTGTGGGGGTTCAGGGTGTTAGATCTTGTGGGGCAGTATGAGGGTTCAGGGTGTGAGATCTTGTGGAGAAGTGTGAGGGCTCAGGGTGTTAGATCTTTTGGTACAGTGTGAGGGTTCATGGTGGGAGATCTTGTGGGGCAGTGTGAGGGTTCAGGGTGTTAGATCTTGTGGGGCAGTGTAAGGGTTCAGGGTGTGAGATCTTGTGGGGCAGTGTGAGGGTTCAGGTGTTAGATCTTGTGGGGCAGTGTGAGGGTTCAGGGTGTGAGATCTTGTAGGGCAGCGTGAGGGTTCAGGTGTTAGATCTTGCAGGGCAGCGTGAGGGTTCAGAGTGTTAGATCTTGTGGGGCAGTGTGAGGGTTCAGGGTGTGAGATCTTGTGGGGCAGTGTGAGGGTTCAGGGTGTTGGACCTTGTGGGGCAATGTGAGGGTTCAGGGTGTTAGATCTTGTGGGGCAGCGTGAGGGTTCAGGGTGTTAGATCTTGAGGTGCAGTGTGAGGGTTCAGGGTGTTAGATCTTGTGGGGCAGCGTGAGGGCTCAGGGTGTGAGATCTTGTGTGGCATCGTGAGGGTTTAGGTGTTAGATCTTGTGGTGCAGCGTGAGGGTTCAGGGTGTTAGATCGTGTGGGGCAGTGTGAGGGTTCAGGGTGTTAGATCTTGTGGTGCAGTGTGAGGGTTCAGGGTGTTAGATCTTGTGGTGCAGTGTGAGGGTTCAGGGTGTTAGATCTTGATTGGCAGTGGGAGGGTTCAGGTGTTAGATCTTGTGGGGCAGCGTGAGGGTTTAGGTGTTAGATCTTGTGGTGCAGTGTGAGGGTTCAGGGTGTTGATCTTGAGGTGCAGTGTGAGGGTTCAGGGTGTTAGATCTTGTGGGGCAGCGTGAGGGTTCAGGTGTTAGATCTTGAGGTGCAGTGTGATGATTCAGAGTGTTAGATCTTGAGGTGCAGCGTGAGGGTTCAGGGTGTGAGATCTTGTGGGGCATCGTGAGGGTTTAGGTGTTAGATCTTGTGTGGCATCGTGAGGGTTTAGGTGTTAGATCTTGTGGGCAGTGTGAGGGTTCAGGGTGTTAGATCTTGTGGTGCAGTGTGAGGGTTCAGGTGTTAGATCTTGTGAGGCGGCGTGAGGGTTCAGGGTGTTGGATCTTGTGGGGCAGTGTGAGGGTTTAGGGTGTGAGATATTGTGGGGCAGTGTGAGGGTTCAGGGTGTGAGATCTTGTGGGGCAGCGTGAGGGTTCAGGTGTTAGATCTTGTGGGGCAGCGTGAGGGTTCAGGGTGTTAGATCTTGTGGGGCAGTGTGAGGGCTCAGGGTGTTGGATCTTGTGGGGCAGTGTGAGGGTTCAGGGTGTGAGATCTTGTGGGGCAGTGTGAGGGTTCAGGGTGTTGGATCTTGTGGGGCAGTGTGAGGGTTCAGGGTGTTAGATCTTGTGGGGCAGCGTGAGGGTTTAGGGTGTTAGATCTTGATTGGCAGTGTGAGGGTTCAGGTGTTAGATCTTGTGGGGCAGCGTGAGGGTTTAGGTGTTAGATCTTGTGGTGCAGTGTGAGAGTTCAGGGTGTTAGATCTTGAGGTGCAGTGTGAGGGTTCAGGGTGTTAGATCTTGTGGGGCAGCGTGAGGGTTCAGGGTGTGAGATCTTGTGTGGCATCGTGAGGGTTTAGGTGTTAGATCTTGTGGTGCAGCGTGAGGCTTCAGGGTGTTAGATCGTGTGGGGCAGTGTGAGGTTTCAGGGTGTTAGATCTTGTGGTGCAGTGTGAGGGTTCAGGGTGTTAGATCTTGTGGTGCAGTGTGAGGGTTCAGGGTGTTAGATCTTGATTGGCAGTGTGAGGGTTCATGTGTTAGATCTCGTGGGGCAGCGTGAGGGTTTAGGTGTTAGATCTTGTGGTGCAGTGTGAGGGTTCAGGGTATTAGATCTTGAGGTGCAGTGTGAGGGTTCAGGGTGTTAGATCTTGTGGGGAAGCGCGAGAGTTCAGGTGTTAGATCTTGAGGTGCAGTGTGATGGTTCAGGGTGTTAGATCTTGAGGTGCAGCGTGAGGGTTCAGGGTGTGAGATCTTGTGGGGCATCGTGAGGGTTTAGGTGTTAGATCTTGTGTGGCATCGTGAGGGTTTAGGTGTTAGATCTTGTGGGCAGTGTGAGGGTTCAGGGTGTTAAATCTTGTGGGGCAGCGTGAGGGTTCAGGGTGTTGGATCTTGTGGGGCGGCGTGAGGGTTCAGGTGTTAGATCTTGTGGGGCGGCGTGAGGGTTCAGGGTGTTGGATCTTGTGGGGCAGTGTGAGGGTTTAGGGTGTGAGATCTTGTGGGGGCAGTGTGAGGGTTCAGGGTGGGAGATCTTGTGGGGCAGCGTGAGGGTTCAGGGTGAAAGATATTGTGGGGCAGTGTGAAGGTTCAGGGTGGGAGATCTTGTGGGGCAGCGTGAGGGTTCAGGGTGTTAGATCTTGTGGGGCAGTGTGAGGGTTCAGGTGTTAGATCTTGTGGGGCAGTGTGAGGGTTCAGGGTGTGAGATCTTGTGGGGCAGCGTGAGGGTTCAGGTGTTAGATCTTGTGGGGCAGCGTGAGGGTTCAGGGTGTTAGATCTTGTGGGGCAGTGTGAGGGTTCAGGGTGTGAGATCTTGTGGTGCATTGTGAGGATTCAGGTGTTAGATCTTGTGGGGCAGTGTGAGGGTTCATGGTGGGAGATCTTGTGGGGCAGTGTGAGGGTTCAGGGTGTTAGATCTTGTGGGGCACTGTGAAGGTTCAGGGTGTGAGATCTTGTGGGGCATTGTGAGGATTCAGGTGTTAGATCTTGTGGGGCAGCGTGAGGGTTCAGGGTGTTGGATCTTGTGGGGCAGTGTGAGGGTTCAGGGTGTGAGATCTTGTGGGGCAGTGTGAGGGTTCAGGGTGTTAGATCTTGTGGGCAGTGTGAGGGTTCAGGGTGTTAGATCTTGTGGGGCAGTGTGAGGGTTCAGGGTGGGAGATCTTGTGGGACAGTGTGAGGGTTCAGGGTGTAAGATCTTGTGGGGCAGTGTGAAGGTTCAGGGTGTTAGATCTTGTGGGGCACTGTGAAGGTTCAGGGTGTGAGATCTTGTGGGACAGTGTTAGGGTTCATGGTGGGAGATCTTTTGGGGCAGTGTGAGGGTTCATGGTGGGAAATCTTGTGGGACAGTGTGAGGGTTCAGAGTGGGAGATCTTGTGGGGCAGTGTGAGGGTTCAGGGTGTTGGATCTTGTGGGGCAGTGTGAGGGTTCAGGGTGCTAGATCTTGTGGGGCAGTGTGAGGGTTCATGGTGGGAGATCTTGTGGGACAGTGTGAGGGTTCAGGGTGTGAAATCTTGTGGGGCAGTGTGAGGGTTCAGGGTGTTGGATCTTGTGGGGCAGTGTGAGGGTTCAGGGTGTTAGATCTTGTGGGGCAGTGTGAGGGTTCATGGTGGGAGATCTTGTGGGACAGTGTGAGGGTTCAGGGTGTGAGATCTTGTGGGGCAGTGTGAGGGTTCAGGGTGTTGGATCTTGTGCGGCAGTGTGAGGGTTCAGGGTGTTAGATCTTGTGGGGCAGTGTGAGGGCTCACGGTGGGAGATCTTGTGGAACAGTGTGAGGGTTCAGGGTGTGAGATCTTGTGGGGCAGTGTGAGGGTTCAGGGTGGGAGATCTTGTGGGGCAGCGTGAGGGTTCAGAGTGTTGGATCTTGTGGGGCAGTGTGAGGGTTCAGGTGTTAGATCTTGTGGGGCAGTGTGAGGGTTCAGGGTGTGAGATCTTGTGGGGCAGCGTGAGGGTTCAGGGTGTTAGATCTTGTGGGGCAGTGTGAGGGTTCAGGGTGTGAGATCTTGTGGGGCAGTGTGAGGGTTCAGGGTGTTGGATCTTGTGGGGCAGTGTGAGGGTTCAGGGTGTTAGATCTTGTGGGGCATTGTGAGGATTCAGGTGTTAGATCTTGTGGGGCAGTGTGGGGGTTCAGGGTGTTAGATCTTGTGGGGCAGTATGAGGGTTCAGGGTGTGAGATCTTGTGGGGAAGTGTGAGGGCTCAGGGTGTTAGATCTTTTGGTACAGTGTGAGGGTTCATGGTGGGAGATCTTGTGGGGCAGTGTGAGGGTTCAGGGTGTTAGATCTTGTGGGGCAGTGTAAGGGTTCAGGGTGTGAGATCTTGTGGGGCAGTGTGAGGGTTCAGGGTGTTAGATCTTGTGGGGCACTGTGAAGGTTCAGGGTGTGAGATCTTGTGGGACAGTGTTAGGGTTCATGGTGGGAGATCTTGTGGGGCAGTGTGAGGGTTCATGGTGGGAGATCTTGTGGGACAGTGTGAGGGTTCAGGGTGTTGGATCTTGTGGGGCAGTGTGAGGGTTCAGGGTGTTAGATCTTGTTGGGCAGTGTGAGGGTTCAGGGTGTTAGATCTTGTGGGGCGGTGTGAGGGTCCAGGGTGTTAGATCTTGTGGGGCAGTGTGAGGGTTCAGGGTGTGAGATCTTGTGGGGCAGTGTGAGGATTCAGGGTGTTGGATCTTGTGGGGCAGTGTGAGGGTTCAGGGTGGGAGATCTTGTGGGGCAGTGTGAGGGTTTATGGTGGGAGATCTTGCGGGCAGTGTGAGGGTTTCATGGTGGGAGATCTTGTGGGGCAGTGTGAGGGTTTATGGTGGGAGATCTTGTGGGGCAGTGTGAGGGTTCATGGTTGGGAGATCTTGTGGGGGCAGCGTGAGAGTTCGGGGTGGGAGATCTTGTGGGGCAACGTGAGTGTTCAGGTATTAGATCTTGTGGGGCAGCGTGAGAATTCAGGTGTTGTGGGGCAGTGTGAGGGTTCAGGTTCAGGTGTTAGATCTTGTGGGCAGTGTGAGGGTTCAGATGTTAGATCTGTGGGGCAGCGTGTGGATTCAGGTGTTAGATCTTGTGGGCAGTGTGAGGGTTCAGGGTGCTAGATCTTGAGGACAGCGTGAGGATTCAGGTGTTAGATCTTGTGGGGCAGTGTGAGGGTTCAGGTTCAGGAGTTAGATCTTGTGGGGCAGTGTGAGGGTTCAGGTTCAGGAGTTAGATCTTGTGGGGCAGTGTGAGGGTTCAGGGTGTTAGATCTTGTGGAGCAGTGTGAGGGTTCCAGGGTGTTGGATCTTGTGGGGCAGTGTGAGGGTTCAGGGTGTTAGATCTTGTGGGGCAGTGTGAGGGCTCACGGTGGGAGATCTTGTGGGACAGTGTGAGGGTTCAGGGTGTGAGATCTTGTGGGGCAGTGTGAGGGTTCAGGGTGGGAGATCTTGTGGGGCAGCGTGAGGGTTCAGGGTGTTGGATCTTGTGAGGCAGTGTGAGGGTTCAGGTGTTAGATCTTGTGGGGCAGTGTGAGGGTTCAGAGTGGGAGATCTTGTGGGGCAGTGTGAGGGTTCAGGGTGTTGGATCTTGTGGGGCAGTGTGAGGGTTCAGGGTGCTAGATCTTGTGGGGCAGTGTGAGGGTTCATGGTGGGAGATCTTGTGGGACAGTGTGAGGGTTCAGGGTGTGAAATCTTGTGGGGCAGTGTGAGGGTTCAGGGTGTTGGATCTTGTGGGGCAGTGTGAGGGTTCAGGGTGTTAGATCTTGTGGGGCAGTGTGAGGGTTCATGGTGGGAGATCTTGTGGGACAGTGTGAGGGTTCAGGGTGTGAGATCTTGTGGGGCAGTGTGAGGGTTCAGGGTGTTGGATCCTGTGCGGCAGTGTGAGGGTTCAGGGTGTTAGATCTTGTGGGGCAGTGTGAGGGCTCACGGTGGGAGATCTTGTGGGACAGTGTGAGGGTTCAGGGTGTGAGATCTTGTGGGGCAGTGTGAGGGTTCAGGGTGGGAGATCTTGTGGGGCAGCGTGAGGGTTCAGAGTGTTGGATCTTGTGGGGCAGTGTGAGGGTTCAGGTGTTAGATCTTGTGGGGCAGTGTGAGGGTTCAGGGTGTGAGATCTTGTGGGGCAGCGTGAGGGTTCAGGTGTTAGATCTTGTGGGGCAGCGTGAGGGTTCAGGGTGTTAGATCTTGTGGGGCAGTGTGAGGGTTCAGGGTGTGAGATCTTGTGGGGCAGTGTGAGGGTTCAGGGTGTTGGATCTTGTGGGGCAGTGTGAGGGTTCAGGGTGTTAGATCTTGTGGGGCATTGTGAGGATTCAGGTGTTAGATCTTGTGGGGCAGTGTGGGGGTTCAGGGTGTTAGATCTTGTGGGGCAGTATGAGGGTTCAGGGTGTGAGATCTTGTGGGGAAGTGTGAGGGCTCAGGGTGTTAGATCTTTTGGTACAGTGTGAGGGTTCATGGTGGGAGATCTTGTGGGGCAGTGTGAGGGTTCAGGGTGTTAGATCTTGTGGGGCAGTGTAAGGGTTCAGGGTGTGAGATCTTGTGGGGCAGTGTGAGGGTTCAGGGTGTTAGATCTTGTGGGGCACTGTGAAGGTTCAGGGTGTGAGATCTTGTGGGACAGTGTTAGGGTTCATGGTGGGAGATCTTGTGGGGCAGTGTGAGGGTTCATGGTGGGAGATCTTGTGGGACAGTGTGAGGGTTCAGGGTGTTGGATCTTGTGGGGCAGTGTGAGGGTTCAGGGTGTTAGATCTTGTTGGGCAGTGTGAGGGTTCAGGGTGTTAGATCTTGTGGGGCGGTGTGAGGGTCCAGGGTGTTAGATCTTGTGGGGCAGTGTGAGGGTTCAGGGTGTGAGATCTTGTGGGGCAGTGTGAGGATTCAGGGTGTTGGATCTTGTGGGGCAGTGTGAGGGTTCAGGGTGGGAGATCTTGTGGGGCAGTGTGAGGGTTTATGGTGGGAGATCTTGCGGGCAGTGTGAGGGTTCATGGTGGGAGATCTTGTGGGGCAGTGTGAGGGTTTATGGTGGGAGATCTTGTGGGGCAGTGTGAGGGTTCATGGTTGGGAGATCTTGTGGGGGCAGCGTGAGAGTTCGGGGTGGGAGATCTTGTGGGGCAACGTGAGTGTTCAGGTATTAGATCTTGTGGGGCAGCGTGAGAATTCAGGTGTTGTGGGGCAGTGTGAGGGTTCAGGTTCAGGTGTTAGATCTTGTGGGGCAGTGTGAGGGTTCAGATGTTAGATCTTGTGGGGCAGCGTGAGGATTCAGGTGTTAGATCTTGTGGGCAGTGTGAGGGTTCAGGGTGCTAGATCTTGAGGACAGCGTGAGGATTCAGGTGTTAGATCTTGTGGGGCAGTGTGAGGGTTCAGGTTCAGGAGTTAGATCTTGTGGGGCAGTGTGAGGGTTCAGGTTCAGGAGTTAGATCTTGTGGGGCAGTGTGAGGGTTCAGGGTGTTAGATCTTGTGGAGCAGTGTGGGGGTTCAGGGTGTTGGATCTTGTGGGGCAGTGTGAGGGTTCAGGGTGTTAGATCTTGTGGGGCAGTGTGAGGGCTCACGGTGGGAGATCTTGTGGGACAGTGTGAGGGTTCAGGGTGTGAGATCTTGTGGGGCAGTGTGAGGGTTCAGGGTGGGAGATCTTGTGGGGCAGCGTGAGGGTTCAGGGTGTTGGATCTTGTGAGGCAGTGTGAGGGTTCAGGTGTTAGATCTTGTGGGGCAGTGTGAGGGTTCAGGGTGTGAGATCTTGTGGGGCAGCGTGAGGGTTCAGGGTGTTGGATCTTGTGGGGCAGTGTGAGGGTTCAGGGTGTTAGATCTTGTGGGGCATTGTGAGGATTCAGGTGTTAGATCTTGTGGGGCAGTGTGGGGGTTCAGGGTGTTAGATCTTGTGGGGCAGTGTGAGGGTTCGGGGTGTGAGATCTTGTGGGGAAGTGTGAGGGCTCAGTGTGTTAGATCTTGTGGGACAGTGTGAGGGTTCATGGTGGGAGATCTTGTGGGGCAGTGTGAGGGTTCAGGGTGCTAGATCTTGTGGGGCAGTGTGAGGGTTCAGGGTGTGAGATCTTGTGGGGCAGTGTGAGGGTTCAGGGTGTTAGATCTTGTGGGGCACTGTGAAGGTTCAGGGTGTGAGATCTTGTGGGACAGTGTTAGGGTTCATGGTGGGAGATCTTGTGGGGCAGTGTGAGGGTTCATGGTGTGAGATCTTGTGGGACAGTGTGAGGGTTCAGGGTGTGAGATCTTGTGGGGCAGTGTGAGGGTTCAGGGTGTTGGATCTTGTGGGGCAGTGTGAGGGTTCAGGGTGTTAGATCTTGTTGGGCAGTGTGAGGGTTCAGGGTGTTAGATCTTGTGGGGCGGTGTGAGGGTCCAGGGTGTTAGATCTTGTGGGGCAGTGTGAGGGTTCAGGGTGTGAGATCTTGTGGGGCAGTGTGAGGGTTCAGGGTGTTGGATCTTGTGGGGCAGTGTGGGGGTTCAGGGTGGGAGATCTTGTGGGGCAGTGTGAGGGTTTATGGTGGGAGATCTTGTGGGCAGTGTGAGAGTTCATGGTGGGAGATCTTGTGGGGAAGTGTGAGGGTTTATGGTGGGAGATCTTGTGGGGCAGTGTGAGGGTTCATGGTGGGAGATCTTGTGGGGCAACGTGAGAGTTCGGGGTGGGAGATCTTGTGGGGCAACGTGAGTGTTCAGGTATTAGATCTTGTGGGGCAGCGTGAGAATTCAGGTGTTGTGGGGCAGTGTGAGGGTTCAGGTTCAGGTGTTAGATCTTGTGGGGCAGTGTGAGGGTTCAGATGTTAGATCTTGTGGGGCAGCGTGAGGATTCAGGTGTTAGATCTTGTGGGCAGTGTGAGGGTTCAGGGTGCTAGATCTTGAGGACAGCGTGAGGATTCAGGTGTTAGATCTTGTGGGCAGTGTGAGGGTTCAGGTTCAGGTGTTAGATCTTGTGGGGCAGTGTGAGGGTTCAGGTTCAGGTGTTAGATCTTGTGGGGCAGTGTGAGGGTTCAGGGTGTTAGATCTTGTGGGGCAGTGTGAGGGTTCAGGTGTTAGATCTTGTGGGCAGCATGAGGGTTCAGGGTGCTAGATCTTGTGGGCAGCGTGAGGATTCAGGTGTTAGATCTTGTGGGCAGTGTGAGGGTTCAGGGTGTTAGATCTTGTGGGGCAGTGTGAGGGTTCAGGGTGTTAGATCTTGTGGGGCAGTGTGCGGGTTCAGGGTGTTAGATCTTGTGGGGCAGCGTGAGGGTTCAGGGTGTTAGATCTTGTCTGGAGAATATTGTAAATAGTGACCCTTATTCTTCTGCTTCCAGGTTACTGTTGGTAACTTGAACTCGTCGCCAGGTATACTACAATACGTTGACAGAGTGACAGAGAAGGCCTGTTTGGCTGATTGGCGTAACTGCTTTGAGTTTAAATTGGGCCTCGGACTGGGCATTCTGCTGCTGTTGATTATCATCATTGCTGCAATCATCATCTGCTGTTTACGCAGATACGTGAGAAAACAGATGGAGCAGCGACATCTGGTGAAAATATCACCAAAAGAACCGGAATCAGGTATTGTGGTAATATATAAACCCTCACAATCATTATATTTGTTATTTAGCTTTATTTCCAACAAACACAGAACATTGAGCCTGTGCGGGTTCGATGACCACCGACGGTGGGCCAACATTGGACCGGCATAGGGTCAATGCCCCGTGCTGGCTGTGTTATTTATAAATCACCAATAATTATTGCACTATGGTACCGGTTTAATTTTAAAAAGCGTTTCTCCTTTACCTCAGCCTGAGAATTGTATTGAGTAATTCTGCTTGACGGAAACACTTCAAAATTAAAATCGTAGTGGAAAAGTTAGTTTTATTGATTTATTAATTACGTTTTGCATGATAACGAGACGCATATCCTGGCTGTCTTATTTATAAATTAACAATAATTATTGTGACGTGGTACCTGTGTAACCGCCCAGATTACCCCCCCCCCCCACTGAACTATACCCGGGTATATTCTGGACTATACCCGGGTATAATCTGGACTATACCCTGGGGTATAGTCTGGGAGCTCACAGACTATACCCCAGGGTATATTATAGGAGCTCCCAGAATATGCCCCACAAGCCCAGAACATACCCCATCAGATGCAGGGTGAGGTATAGTCTGGAAGATAGGAGTATACTCTGGGAGATTATATATGATTATATATGACTACAATCAATTATAAATTTAAACTAATTGAAAACTCTCTAGCGGCTAAAGTACCACATGTCTCATATGTTAACATTTTGATGGCTAGAGTATCACATGCCTCATAGGAGCCTACATCAATATTCTGGGGACTGGATTATCACATGTCTCCTATATAAAACTTCTGATAGCTAGATCATTATAAGTATGTCTATTTTATTAACCATCTGGGGTCTAATAAATAAAAATAAAATTAATGGGTTTTAGGCCACCTTTGTGCACGTGTAGGCTAAACTGGGCCAGGAGAACCTCATGGAAATGGTGAGATAAATGAGAATGACACTGCCTTCCAGACACAGGATTCGCAATTCGAGCCCTGGCGGTCTAAGGCGAAGCACGCTACCTCTCGGTCACGGAGGCTCCCCACAGTATTGAATCTTTACGAGTGAGCGGGGAAAACCATTTTGTTTCTTTGAAACTTGAAGGCCAGAGTGGGGTTCGAACCCGCGATCTCCGACTTTCCAAGCAGGCAGTTTTAACCAGGGCCCCCGCCCTATCTGGGGTCTAGCGAATCAAGTGTCTCACGTATTAACTATCATTATATTAACCTTCTGGTGGTTAGAGTATCGCATGTCTAAAGTTTTAACCCTCTGTGTGCTAGAATACCATATGTCTAGAGTATCACATATCTCGTCTATTAATTGCCTGGGGCGCTAGACTGTCAAATGTCTCTGATTTTAACCTTCTGATGATTAGAGTATCACATATCCCATGCATTAACCTGACGGTTGTCACATCACTTGTCGTATGCATTAACGCTCTGGAGTATCACGTGTATCGTGTATTAACCCTCTGAGGGCTCGACTATCACATGCCTCCCATGTTAATCTTCTAATGGTTAAAGTATCACATGTCTCATGTATTAAACCTCTGAGGACTAGACTATCCAAAGACGTCTATGTTAACCTTCTGATGGCTAGAGTATCACTTGTCTTATATATTAACATTCTGGTGGCTAGATCATCACATGTCTCATGCATTAACCTTAATGGGCTAGACTATCTTAAAATAATGTGTCCCATCATAACCTTCTGATGGCTAGAGTATCACTTGTCTCATGCATTAACTTATTTGGTGCGACCCGATTAAATACTTTCAGTGTACAACTGGGTGCGCACCAAATAATAACCAATTATTTATTTGAATTATTTGGTGCGCGCCAAATCATTTGGCGCACACCAATTAATTAGCTAGATTAGCTGGACACGTATGACATGTGATACAGTAGCATAGGGGGGTGATAAAGGAGACCTCTAGCTATCGAAAAGTTGATATTCGAGACATATGGTGTCTAGTCCTTAGAAGGTTAATCAATGAGGCATGTGATGCTCTAGCCACCAGAAGGTGATTACATGAGACACATTTTACTCTAGCCATGAGAAGGTTAACATAGGGGACATAAGATAGTCTAGTCGTCAGAGTGTTAATACATGAGACATGAATTATGCCAGATTACGATCAGATATTATATCGATAATTGATTGTAAGTCATATATGATATCTCCCGGAGTATACCCCTATCGCCCAGACTATACCCCACCCTGAATCTGGTGGGGTATAGTCTGGGCTTGAGGGGTATACTCTGGGAGCTCCCAGAGTATACCCTGGGGTATAGTCTGGGAGCTCCCAAACTATACCTAGTGTATAGCCCAGACTATACCCGTGTATAGTCCAATCAGGGGGGTTAATCTGGGCGGTTACATCGGGTTTATTAAAAAACAAGTTATTTCTCATCTAATTGAACCTGATAATTGTATTGAGTTATTCTGCTTAACAGAATAAATTCAAAATTCAAATCTCAGTGGAATTTGTATTTATTTATTTAATAATTATTAACTGAGTTGTATGATAACAATGTTCACTTTCTGGTAGGACGATTCACGAATGACAATATATACATCATATGGCATGTCTAATTCTCTTCCACACGCTTTGCTACAGGTGGGCCTGTGTCTAACTTTATGGGTGTGTCCATACTCACTTTGCTACATGATGATATGAAGTTCCAAGTACGAGATGTGATGTCCGATCCTGAAAGAATGGAGATACAGAAAGTCATTGGAAGAGGTATTTGGAGTGGCACGACATTGTCTTTAATTATCATTTTATCGTGTGTTTTGTTTAAGCTTGTGTTTGGAACTCTTGATTATTATTGCTAAAAATGGGTCACGCTACTTATATTGTGCTCATTATTTTCATTTTTGTCAAAATGAAAGCTAATTATTTGTCGATCTTGCTGACTTTCTGATTTGGAAACCAGTATTTAATGTGCTAGTAAAAAGAATTTAAACAACCATAGCCCTGATTGAAGTATGTTTATTACATACTTTTGATTTTTGATATTATCTGTCTAATAAACAAATATAACAAAAGTTAATAGCAGCATATGAAGTTATTTCAAATACTGTTATCTCAAGAATCACTTCTTCATTCATTTCATTCATTCATTCATTCATTCATTCATTCATTCATTCATTCATTCATTCATTCATTCATTCATTCATTCATTCATTCATTCATTCATTCATTCATTTATTCATTCATTCATTCATTCATTCATTCATTCATTCATTCATTCATTCATTCACTCATTCATTCATTCATTCATGCACTCAATCACTCGCTAGCCTGATTACTTGGTTTGTCATTGAATGCTACTTATGTGAAGAACATAGATTAATGTTTTGTTCACATCGTACGATGTCTTTACATTGTTCATTTCTCTGTCAGGTCAATTCGGTTTGGTCTCCTTCGGTTTCCTGACAACTGATACAGGACGAAAAAGCGTCGCCATTAAATCTATAAAAAGTAAGCAGCTGGTGTGATGAACATCACACGTACTTTTATTTTAATTATTAATCGATCCTTAGAATTCACAGATACTGCCTTTTGGCTGTGCAATGCTGTGATCATATGCATGATAAAAATAAGAGTAGGACATAGTAATATTTATAATAAAATGTTCTTATATAGACTAGCGCGGTTCCAGTCCGTTAGTCTGCTCAGTGCGCTTTACAGACTAACAATTTATTAAAAGAGGTGAGGCATGTTTAAAAGTCATATGCGTGTGTAAAAAGATGGGTTTTTAGGTTTTGTTTGAAATAGCTCAGTGTAGGAATTGAAGTAATAGGAGTGGGCAACTTGTTTAATAATGTGGGACCAGCCTTATAAAAGGCTCGATCACCAAAAGTCACAAGGCGTGTCCGTGGCTCTATTAGCCGGATCTTCATCCCTGACCGTAGATTAGATTCAGGGGCATAGGGTTCTCTTGGTTTCGGGCGTCTTTCTGTCGCGATATTGCCATGATTGTGCAGAAAGCAGGGTAAAGCAAAATTCAGTCACTGTATAATAATTATGTGAAATAATATAGCATTGCTATTATTACAGATAGCAACCCAGATGTAAGCACCATAAGGTCATTCCTAGAAGAAGGCACCATAATGAAGCGGTTCAAACATCCAGCCGTCTTGGAATTAACGGCTATTGTTTTTAAGGATAACATCCCGTATATTCTGACGCCCTACATGGAGAACGGCGATCTCAAATCTTACCTTGTTAAATATGGTTCAGTGAGTTACATATTATAATTTATCTTCTCAGATACTGATGTTTGAAGACGCCTCAATTGATTTTAAATGTATTTATCTATAGATAAAAAAAAACAATGCCGTTTAAGTCAATTTTGAGTGTAGTTATGATGTAGATTTTAGAAATAATTTGTGGTTTTATTTTGTATACCGGTATGTTGTTTAATTAATGAGATCGTTTTCAGTCAAAATAAATATTTTGTTTAACGAAAACAGAACATTTTCAAGGAGAATGAATATATTTTACGTAAGCATCACCTCACGTTGTTGTGATGTTATAGGTAAATATTCTAATGCGCCTATGTTGTAAATTGCTGATAACTGTATATCTGGTAATTTTCGCATGTTAAAATTTTCGCGAAATTAATTTTTTTTTGACTTTTTGTGAAGTCTACAATTCGCGAATTATCAATTCCGATGATAGTAGCGCTATTAAAATAATTATTTTCGCGAGATTCGTAAATTCGCAAATTTGTCCTCCTCGCGAAATTCGCGAAAAATAAAATTTCGCGAATATTACCAGATATTCAGTATTACACCTGTACTTTACAGAACCAGGAGGTTCGGGATCAGCTGATCATGTGTGCTGACGTGGCCGCCGGCATGGAGTACCTGGGACAAGTGAGATTCGTACATAGGGATCTGGCCGCCAGAAACTGCATGTAATTTATCATTATCGTCTTCTAGCGACCAGAGTGTTAATGTGCCACTCACTTGAGTGGCACATTGACACTCTGGCCGCTAGAAATACTTATAAAGTTGCATCTTAAACCATCAAGTTGTGTGTGGCATTCAATCACCTTGAATCCAGGATGTATTGCTGTGTGTACACACTACCATTAAATTATCTCCTGGCCAATCACATCGACTGCCAACAAAAGTGTCATCTGACCCGAGAGTGACCTCATGCACTATGGACCTGCTGACGTCATTCCCCACCGCTTACTAATGTTCATGTTATCATCTCTGGTCTACCATGGAGATAGTAAACTCTACTATCTCCATGGGTCTACATACCTGGCATGCATGTGTTGCCAAGGCTAACACTTTGCTTTGCGAGGGTGTAGATTTGGCTGGAGAAAATGCCAGAAGGTCATATGTGCTAATAGAAATTGCATATGCATTCGCTAATGGTGCCCCACACCAGCCACGGTGGCTCATTCGTATCGACTGAGGCTTGTAACCTGGAGGTACCAGGCAAGAATCCCGGTCGGGCCGGTTATTTGTCATCGTGGTTGTGCATATACAGTGCTCCAAACTGTACAAAAGCGTGGAGTGTACAATGCTGCCTATTGTACTGTGCACTATAAAGGCCCTTTGAATTCATTCGAAATGAGAGTAGGGCATAGTCCCGGCTTTGGGCTTCCTTCTGTGGTGATATTGCCATGACTGCAGAAAGCGATGTAAAGTAATATTTACTCACTCACCCACAGCAGCCAGGGTGCAATACATGTCACTCAAATGAGAGACAAGTATGACACTCTGGCTGATAGAACTGGCTAAATTTGTGAATTGGTCAATATTGCCTCTGGCAGCCAAAGTTTCATGAGTACCATTCAATTGAGTTGCACCGATAACATTCTGGCTGTGAAGGGACGATGTATAATTTTGTTGCTGTTTACTTTGCATATTTTATTCTAATTGATTTGGAGAACGTCTTGCCGTCCTTAAATTTTTAAGTCCTTAAATTTTTTAAGTCGGAAAAAACACTTCACACTTCACTCTCAACAACAGTGAAACCTGCGGGGCAAAATATGATCGGACTGACAAGTCTAAATAATTCCCACTCTCTTGACGCTGTTCAAGACGTAAGTGACATACAAGTTCAAACCCTTAAAATTAAGTAACATGGCGGCTAAAGAGAGGATGCCCATGTGACGAAAAATCCGCCGCTTAATGTTGGATCAATTTTAGTAATTTTTATTTGGTTTGAAACGATATCATAGGAGTAGCCCCGGAAACGACATTTTCGAGTTTACAACTCGCTATATCGAGCTTATAACTCGATATATTGAGTTTACAAATCGACATATCGAATTGACAACTAAATATATTCAGTTTCCAACCCGATATATTGGGTTGTCAACTCAATATGTTGAGGTCATTTTTTATCTAAATATCGTTTCTGTGGCTTCGTAGTAATACGACCCGCAATGGAGCACACATATAATTGAGTTTCTATTTTTAGGGTGGGTGACAATTTGAAGGTGAAGATTGCTGATTTTGGATTGTCCAGAGACATCTATGGTCAGGAGTATTACAAAGCAGGTAGTATGCAGACCCCTCTGCCGATAAAATGGATGGCCACTGAAAGTCTGGACACTGGAATGTACTCCACTAAGAGTGACAGGGTATGTGCTGCCTAAACCTAATCATGCAATATGTATGTATGATAATAGTACCAGCGTATATTATAGCTGCCTGAACAAAACCATTAACCCTTTAGCCGCCAAATTATTCAATTGGAATTTTCACCCACTTGAAGTTGTGTCTCGCTGACGCGATCCACAACTTCAAGTGAGTGAAAATTATTCAGATTTGATAAAATGGAGGTCAGCAAATTTCTGGAGAGAGTTACTGGTATCGAGTGAGCTTTAATATACCGGTGTAATATTACCTCCGGAAAATATAAATAAGTAAATGTGTTAAGATACATCTACATCATGATAATTTCTCATTCAGCAGCTCCATAGGCTGACATGGCAATTTGGAAAAAATACATTCATAAGAAGTTATATGTAAAAAAACATCATAAAAAATTCAAAATCACTGAAAAAGAATAAGTAGTAGTATTTCCAAGTCGTATATGACCATGTAAACAAAACTGTGTACCTTATTATACAACACTTTATACCACAAAAACCAACCGTCTCAGATAGTGCGATTCAGGGTACTTTAAAGCCACTAACGTTGATCGGTGTGTGAAAGGTGTTGGATTGGTCGATTCCCCTGCAGCACCGATTGTCTGCCCAACACTGGGTCGACGACATCAACACGTGGCCCAATGCTGTGCTAACATTCAACCATCTTTTAGGTGTACAAAAAGTTTATTTGGGTTTTCTCTGGATTCTTAGAAAGGTTGATAATTTTTTTTATCTGAAAATATAAAAAATAATGAAATCATAATTTGCGGGATACACTACTTCATAAAAAAGTAAATGTGGAAATTGACATGTCATCCCACGGAGCTTCTTTAATGTATTAATAGTTTTATATACCAAATACGTCATGACTACCGATCACTATCACATTGATGGAATTTCTGTATAGCCTAAATAATGCAAGCAACAAGTCTGCCGTGCAATAGCTAACAGCAGTAACTGCTTACTTTTCAGATAAACAGTTATTGTTGTTTGCTTTTGCATTTCAATGCAATGGACACAATTTTTGCTTGTTGTCATGTGTATTGCCTTGGTTACAGTGGGCCTATGGTGTGTTGCTATGGGAGGTGATGAGTAACGGGTCGACACCATACCCCAACATAGACCCGCTCTACCTGAGACGGGCACTGAAAACAGGTTACAGAATGGAACAGCCTTCCAGAGCACCAACTCAAGTGTAAGCCGTCCTCATGGAACTAAAACGTCATATCTTACATATTAACACTTAAAGCGCTGAAATATATTAATATAAACCAAGACACCAGAGGTTTTTTAATTTGAAATCATCAAAAATGTTTTAGTTTCTGCCTCATTTGAATACATATGTTATGGGTCTACGGCCATTATAAATATTTTACTCTTTCAGTGTGGTAATGGACTTTAGAAACTGACGTCTATATACGTCAGATCCTTCTGCGGTCCCCGCATTGAAAGGGGTTAATGTAGCAGATGTGACCTTTGGTTCCATGAAAACTAATTATTTGTGTTTGTTTAAATTTAATTGTTCAAAGACATACCTTAAATCGATATATTGTCAGCGCTTGACATTACGCTCAGTCATTGAAAAAAAATATATTTCGCCGCTCGAAGCTGGTAATATACCGACCAATTTATTTTTGAAAAGTTGGTAATAATTAAGAGTAGTATTTTAAACTTGAATAACTAAGTTTTTAAAATTTGTCTTTACATAAGTTTTCTAAATGTTTATTGTGGTATCACACAATGTTTACAACGTCAAAATATGTCTGTTCATAGTATGTTTTATATTACCACTGATATTCCCAGACCAGAATCATTTTAGTTCGTGCAGCACAAGGGAGTAAAATACAGAAATATGTTGTGTTTAAATCGTCAAATAGAGTCTACATCAAATGACATTATAAATGTTTTTTTGAAGTTGGAAAGTATGCCTATTATTATTAATATGTGTTTATTTTGTGCTTATCCCATGTTGCAGCTACCAGATAATGAGGCAGTGCTGGAGCGACGCCCCGGATTCTCGCCCACCTTTTGAAACCATGTGTAAGCGGCTCCAGGGGATAGTGCGTGACATTGATGCCGCAGGAGGCAAATCAGGGCCGGCTAAACCCGCCCCGGACTATGTCTACTGTCACAGAGTCGAACCCTATGACGGCTCGGAGTCCGGCCCCCCTCCCTTCCCGCCTCCGCCTATAGAGCTGAACGATATCAAGCCAAAACCAAAGCCAAGCCCTGTTGAGCCATATTTAGAGCCCACGCAGCAGCGTGATGAATACCTTGACATGGGAGGGAGGGGAGGTCTATGAAATGTCAATGAAAACAGTTCGTTAGACTCGGACAATTTATTCGTCACACAACAAAATCAAATATACTTACCCAGTAAACACAAAACATTTGTATAATATTTGTACAATGTCAGCCCAACGTCTTCGACGTTGGTCCAACGTTGTACAAATATTTTGTGTTTACTGGGTATGTAACCAAATAAGCTAAAAGTACATTAATATAGGGATATTGCATGGAAAAATTGCTTTTCATACAATCGTGTTGAATTTTCTTTTATCGGTTTGCTGTTCAATTGCGCATCTGTCTCACAATTTGCTCGAGAACATTTCAAACATATGAGCTTTAAAAAATCAGGAATAGATTTACGTTTATAGTAGTTTTATTAGAAATTTAATTTAAGAAAAATGATAGTAAAATACCTCACATCAATTTTTGACAAATCCAAGCAACCTCCCCCCCCCCCCCCCCACACACACCTCCTGTCGCGACCCACAACTTGCAGTGAGTGACTATTCAAAGCAGATACTTCAGAGGTTAATGGTTAACCCTTTGCCTGCTGATCAAGACAATAGTCGTTTTTAATCCATTTTATTAGCCGATTAATTCACTGTTATTGGTAATAAAATGACTGCTTAAACATCAAAATTGGTAAATGTTTGGTCTTAGATTTAACACATATGAGTAATTTTCAACCGCTTGAGGTTGTGGATCGCGGTAGCGAGACACAACCTAAAGTGGTTGAATATTTAAATACACTTATTCAGCAGGGTACTGGTTTACATGCTTATCTGGCTAATACAGACGTGTTCAGCGGGTCTGACGACGTGCAGTATTAAAATGGACGATTATTTTGATAGATGTCGTCGTAGCATCACCTATTTAAATGACAATTATTATCCCCCGGATTAGGGGTCTTGTCCAGTTATATTTAAAAATATATTGGACAGACAGCACCCACCCATCCACCCTTTTTTGGAAACACGTACAAAACAAAAAAACTCCAGCAAACACAAAAAAACACACAAAAATTGCGAGTTGGGGCTTAACCCGCCCACCCACTTCCGAGTTTTTCTCGGATTTTTATTTTTTCCTAACTTGACAAGACCCCTTAGTGTGCTGTGAGAGGGGCTGCTCTTAACGTGAAGGCATATGGGTAAAGGGATGCTTCGTCTTCATCCTGGTATACGGTGTGTGTGTATTGAGAGGGACGTGGCGAAATGGTTATGAAGCGTTTTCACTTTGTCATTTATCGCTGCATGACCTGCGGTTTCAAACATTGCTTGGTGCAGGATTTTCAGAAAAATATCATGTTTCTCCCCTCTCAATGTCGGGACATTGTTTGGATGTTGTGTCCTTGGGTAAGGCATTTTACACTCACATGCTTCACTTGATTAAGGTGTTAATGATTACCTGTTACAGCAGAGCTGGCAATGTGTACGATAAGTTCAATGCACAGACATGGCTGCAGGGCTGTACGCTCCCCGTGACTTTTGATTTCAGTATAATTAATTATTTAGGTCTAACCGTTTACCCGCCAAATTATTCAATCTGAATTTTCACCCACTTGAAGTTGTGTCTCGCTGACGCGATCCACATCTTCAAGTGAGTGAAAAATATTCATATTTGACAAAATAGAGGTCACCTGTTTTCAAATATTGCTGATTGATGTCACATTGTTCTAGCATGTTCACTTCAAGAGGTGGTACATAATGTGCTAATAAAACCCGAATATATGCGGCTCCGGCGGTTAAAGGGTCAAATGTCATTGTTCAAGATTGTCAGTAGAGCATTTCTTTATGCTTATCTAAATAAATGGCTCTTACTAAGGAGGTTTATGTATATTATGTGATATTCACTATATATAAATTATTATCCTGCATACTTAAGATAAGTATATCAAAATATAAACTATAGCCACACTCGCATGTAGAATTTAGAGGGACAGGCCCACGCTAAAATAATATAAAAATCGGTGACAGAGACGAAATTCCCGTATTTCTTATTTTTGACATAGTTGTCAAAAATAATTGCGTCTCTATATAGCCTAGCTGGTCAATGCGCAGCACAAAATTTTTTGCAGTTCTAGTCTATGGACATGTTTACATCATATGGTCATATTAAGAAGCCAAAATAAAATCGCCGATTTTTTAATGATTTCAACGTGGGCCTGTCCCTTTAATTTATGTGGAGATATTGTTGTGAGACATTATTGTTATTGTTGTGATTAAACACACACTGCGACGCACCTCATTCAAGACCAGGAGCCCGCCCATCTGACCAAGAATCTTAAGATTATCTTAATTTTCAGTGATTTTCTGGTGGAAATTAGAGAAAATTATGATAATTTAATTTTTTATGAGATGGGCTTATGACATTTTACCAACGACTCTCAGGAGGGTGCCACTTGAAGTTAAGGGGGTTATTTCAGTCAATTTGCGGACAGTTTGTGGTCGCCACCGATTCCATTGGCATTAACCGTCATCCCATGTATCTTAAACGCAGTAAATATATAAGCTACATGTGGAAAACAATATATTGAGGGACGAGCTCTGATTTTACATAGCATTTTAACTGATAAACTTGGAGGATTATCGTGATCGAACCCTTATCAGTATTCATTCAACAATTTTATATTTAATCAAGATTGCTTAAGCTTAGTGCAAAAAAAATATAAATGTATCTCATACGAAAAAACCGGCTACACAGCCCTTGTAAGTATTTTATTATTTCAGTGCGGTAATCGACTTCAGACCTCGACGTCTAAAGTCGGTCCCCGCGCTAAAAGGGTTACAAAAATGGCTCTTTATTTTCTTGCCATACTGGGACATAAACCGTTTTTACGTCTTAGCCAAAATTTTGGCGGATGCCTATTGTCGTCAACAGGCGCGTCCGTCCGTCCGCCCGTCTGTCCGCCACTTTTAGCACTATAACTTGTCTCGCCTAAGTGGAATGCACATTAAACTTCACATACAGGTAAACCATCAAGACTAAAGCTTGACTAATTTCACATTTGACCTTTCTGTGACCCATATGACCTTGACTTTTTTCCGATGACAAATCTTCTCGTTAACGCGATTCACTCAACATGTTTCTATGTATCGCTCCAAAGTTTATATATCCATTTCACTAATAGCTCAGATGAGTTTGAAATTGGGCAAGATTAGGACAGAAACTAGGTCATGGTGGCCAAAATGGCCGATTATCGGGCATTATTTTTGTAATAATATGCGTAATATCTGGAAAACCAGACCAGATAACTAGACCTTTACTATTAAAGAAAAAATGTGCAGTTTGAGGTAGGTATATACCATGAAAAAATTGAACTTGCTCAAATTCAAAATGGCCGACCTGCGGCCACTTTTGACTTCAATATGTGTAATAACTGGAAAATTGTGCCAGATAGCTAGACCATTACTTTATTTATAATGGTGGCGGGCCTTTGGCGAGTGTGCTCTTGTTTCAAATGATTTTCACTTTGATACGATGATTAGAGGCTGGGGCCTACTTCTGTCGCCGATGAGCCTTGTTGTATTTTATGTGGTATTCACGAAAACTTGTTAACTCTAAACGAGTGAATCATACTTCAAAAGCTACCAAATATAGTTGACTACTGACCATAAAATACACCGTGGCACAGTTTGTCACAATTGGCAGGATTGGTTAATCAACGGCCGTTGCTGTGTTCAAATATTTATTTAAGCATTGTTACTTTAGCTTATTGTGCGTCGAAGGCTTCGGCATTTATTTTTAAATTGTATTGTATGTCGTAAACTAGTGGGTATTGTCAGTCAGTCAATAGTACATGATGTAAAAATTTATTATAGACGATTGGGTCATTATGATTATTAAAATATCCATGACGTATACTTAGAACAGTGAGCCACAGATCACATCAAATAAATGTACCTAATATATTTAATATACAGGTAACTTATATAATATATAGATATAGAAAACCGTACTTGGGGCCAGAATTCATATATTCAAGATCACAATATTAAATCACCACTGATATGACACATCATGATTGCTTTGCATACATTATGTACACAACATTCTTGTTTCATTATAACTTGTGACTAAGCAAAGATTACTACGGGTCAATATTATCCACAAGATCCACCCAGACAGGAAGCGCAAGTTGGACCCAGCTTGCATAATATAAACATAAAATCACACAATATCGAAAATAAAGAAAAATCCCCTCCATTCACTTTAGTGAGTCTCTCTTTATCTCTCTTTCTGTTTTGTTCGTCCAAATTGCCTCTTATACCTACAACTTTTATTACCATACATCTATGCAATTAGAGAGTTCAAGTACTTGGTTAATTAATGCATGATTCAAACTTGATATAGTCATATCGTTATTTACAACTTTGCCCATACAAGTTTAATTATGTATAGATATATGTTTTTGTATGCGATTCACAATAAATATATAACATGCTATGATGTTCCACTTTACTTGTTAGAACCTGCTAATTCCACACAATACTTAGCATCACATTAGCTGTAGGGGCTTAAATTCGTTAATGTCTCAGTCAATTATCAACCAATTTTCTACACAAAGCACGGTGGGCAGTGTACCAATTTTCATGAAAATTTGCAGTGAAAATTTAGTTAAGTCAATTTGACCATTTGACATATGATGTAATTCTGAGAAGTTAATGCGTTTATACAATAGATTATACAATATTTTTAAATTACATTTTCTAGGTAGTCGCCGCATCACCAGAAAATAGTGCTTTTGAAAATTCATAAACATTGTTAATTATCACAGTCAACTTCACTGTAGGTCATTATTTTGTGGAAAATGTTTTCAATCTCTTGCTGAATTTTGATGAATACATAACATTAAAGGGACTGGCCCAGGCTAAAATCATAAAAAAATCGGTGATTTTATTTCGGGTTCTTAATATGACCATAATATGATGTAAACATGTACTTGGACTAGAACTGCAAAGTCAAATAATTTTTGTGCTGCGCATTCACCAGTTAGGCTAGATTTAGAGACGAAATTCCCGCATTTCCTATTTTTGACATGGTTGTCAATAATTAGAAATCAGGAATTTCGTCTCTATATCTAGCCTAACTGGATAATGCGCAGCACAAAATTAAAAAAAATTGCGGCTCTAGTCTTTGGACATGTTTACATCATATGGTCATATTAAGAACCCAAAATAAAATCACCGATTTTTTTTATGATTTTAGCCTGGGCCAGTACCTTTAATGTATACTTATGTTTAATCATGCAAACACCAGACAGACGCCGTTTTCAGGTATGTTGCTTTATTAAAAAAATGCTAGTTACATTCCTCAGCACTCTTTATGCTCATTATAAAGGTATAATTTCTTCAAGAACACATTTTTTGTGTTAAATAATTAGGCAAATAGTTTGAAAATTATGAAATATTTCTGATATTTATATTGCTTATCCCATGTTGCAGCTACCAGATAATGAAGCAGTGCTGGAGCGACGCCCCGGATTCTCGCCCACCTTTTGAAACCATGTGTAAGCGGCTCCAGGGGATAGTGCGTGACATTGATGCCGCAGGAGGCAAATCAGGGCCGGATAAACCCGCCCCGGACTATGTCTACTGTCACAGAGTCGAACCCTATGACGGCTCGGAGTCCGGCCCCCCTCCCTTCCCGCCTCCGCCTATAGAGCTGAACGATATCAAGCCAAAACCAAAGCCAAGCCCTGTTGAGCCATATTTAGAGCCCACGCAGCAGCGTGATGAATACCTTGACATGGGAGGGAGGGGAGGTCTATGAAATGTCAATGAAAACAGTTCGTTAGACTCGGACAATTTATTCGTCACACAACAAAATCAAATATACTTACCCAGTAGACACAAAACATTTGTATAGTATTTGTACAATGTCAGCCCAACGTCTTCGACGTTGGTCCAACGTTGTACAAATAGTTTGTGTTTACCGGGTATGTAACCAAATAAGCTAAAAGTACATTAATATAGGGATATTGCATGGAAAAATTGCTTTTCATACAATCGTGTTGAATTTTTTTTATCGGTTTGCTGTTCAATTGCGCATCTGTCTCACAATTTGCTCGAGAACATTTCAAACATATGAGCTTTCAAAAATCAGAAATAGATTTACGTTTATAGTAATTTTATTAGAAATTTAAATTGAGAAAAATGATAGTAAAATACCTTACATCAATTTTGACAAATCCAAGCAACCTCCCCCAACCCCCCCCCCCCCCCCCCACACACACCTCCTGTCGCGACACACAACTTGCAGTGAGTGACTATTCAAAGCAGATACTTCCGAGGTTAATGGTTAACCCTGTGCCTGCTGATCAAGACAATAGTCGTTTTTAATCCATTTTATTATCCGATTAATTCACTGTTATTGGTAATAAAATGACTGCTTAAACATCAAAATTGGTAAATGTTTGGTCTTAGATTTAACACATATGAGTAATTTTCAACCGCTTGAGGTTGTGGATCGCGGTAGCGAGACACAACCTAAAGTGGTTGAAAATTTAAATACACTTATTCAGCAGGGTACTGGTTTACATGCTTATCTGGCTAATACAGACGTGTTCAGCGGGTCTGACGACGTGCAGTATTAAAATGGACGATTATTTTGATAGATGTCGTCGTAGCATCACCTATTTAAATGACAATTATTATCCCCCGGATTAGGGGTCTTGTCCAGTTGAAAAAAAATATATTGGACAGACAGCACCCACCCATCCACCCTTTTTTGGAAACACGTACAAAACAAAAAAACACACAACAAACACAAAAAAAAAAAAAAAATCCGAGTTGGGGCTTGACCCGCCCACCCACTTCCGAGTTTTTCTCGGATTTTTATTTTTTCCTAACTTGACAAGACCCCTTAGTGTGCTGTGAGAGGGGCTGCTCTTAACGTGAAGGCATATGGGTAAAGGGATGCTTCGTCTTCATCCTGGTATACGGTGTGTGTGTATTGAGAGGGACGTGGCGAAATGGTTATGAAGCGTTTTCACTTTGTCATTTATCGCTGCATGACCTGCGGTTTCAAACTTTGCTTGGTGCAGGATTTTCAGAAAAATATCATGTTTCTCCCCTCTCAATGTCGGGACATTGTTTGGATGTTGTGTCCTTGGGTAAGGCATTTTACACTCACATGCTTCACTTGATTAAGGTGTTAATGATTACCTGTTACAACAGAGCTGGCAATGTGTACGATAAGTTCAATGCACAGACATGGCTGCAGGACTGTACGCTCCCCGTGACGTTTGATTTCAGTATAATTAATTATTTAGGTCGAACCGTTTACCCGCCAAATTATTCAATCTGAATTTTCACCCACTAGAAGTTGTGTCTCGCTGACGCGATCCACATCTTCAAGTGAGTGAAAAATATTCATATTTGACAAAATAGAGGTCACCTGTTTTCAAATATTGCTGATTGATGTCACATTGTTCTAGCATGTTCACTTCAAGAGGTGGTACATAATGTGCTAATAAAACCCGAATATATGCGGCACCGGCGGTTAAAGGGTCAAATGTCATTGTTCAAGATTGTCAGTAGAGCATTTCTTTATGCTTATCTAAATAAATGGCTCTTACTAAGGAGGTTTATGTATATTATGTGATATTCACTATATATAAATTATTATCCTGCATACTCAAGATAAGTATATCAAAATATAAAGTATAGCCACACTCGCATGTAGAATTTAGAGGGACAGGCCCACGCTAAAATAATATAAAAATCGGTGACAGAGACGAAATTCCCGTATTTCTTATTTTTGACATAGTTGTCAAAAATAAGAAATGAGGAATTGCGTCTCTATATAGCCTAGCTGGTCAATGCGCAGCACAAAATTTTTTGCAGTTCTAGTCTATGGACATGTTTACATCATATGGTCATATTAAGAAGCCAAAATGAAATCGCCGATTTTTTAATGATTTCAACGTGGGCCTGTCCCTTTAATTTATGTGGAGATATTGCTGTGAGACATTATTGTTATTGTTGTGATTAAACACACACTGCGACGCACCTCATTCAAGACCAGGAGCCCGCCCATCTGACCAAGAATCTTAAGATTATCTTAATTTTCAGTGATTTTCTGGTGGAAATTAGAGAAAATTATGATAATTTGATTTTTTATGAGATGGGCTTATGACATTTTACCAACGACTCTCAGGAGGGTGCAACTTGAAGTTAAGGGGGTTATTTCAGTCAATTTGCGGACAGTTTGTGGTCGCCACCGATTCCATTGGCATTAACCGTCATCCCATGTATCTTAAACGCAGTAAATATATAAGCTACATGTGGAAAACAATATATTGAGGGACGAGCTCTGATTTTACATAGCATTTTAACTGATAAACTTGGAGGATTATCGTGATCAAACCCTTATCAGTATTCATTCAACAATTTTATATTTAATCAAGATTGCTTAAGCTTAGTGCAAAAAAAATATAAATGTATCTCATACGAAAAAACCGGCTACACAGCCCTTGTAAGTATTTTATTATTTCAGTGCGATAATCGACTTCAGACCTCGACGTCTAAAGTCGGTCCCCGCGCTGAAAGGGTTACAAAAATGGCTCTTTATTTTCTTGCCATACTGGGACATAAACCGTTTTTAGGTCTCAGCCAAAATTTTGGCGGATGCCTATTGTCGTCAACAGGCGCGTCCGTCCGTCCGCCCGTCTGTCCGCCACTTTTAGCACTATAACTTGTCTCGCCTAAGTGGAATGCACATTAAACTTCACATACAGGTAAACCATCAAGACTAAAGCTTGACTAATTTCACATTTGACCTTTCTGAGACCCATATGACCTTGACTTTTTTCCGATGACAAATCTTCTCGTTAACGCGATTCACTCAACATGTTTCTATGTATCGCTCCAAAGTTTTTATATCCATTTCACTAATAGCTCAGATGAGTTTGAAATTGGGCAAGATTAGGACAGAAACTAGGTCATGGTGGCCAAAATGGCCGATTATCGGGCATTATTTTTGTAATAATATGCGTAATATCTGGAAAACCAGACCAGATAACTAGACCTTTACTATTAAAGAAAAAATGTGCAGTTTGAGGTAGGTATATACCATGAAAAAATTGAGCTTGCTCAAATTCAAAATGGCCGACCTGCGGCCACTTTTGACTTCAATATGTGTAATAACTGGAAAATTGTGCCAGATAGCTAGACCTTTACCTTATTTATAATGATGGCGGGCCTTTGGCGAGTGTGCTCTTGTTTCAAATGATTTTCACTTTGATACGATGATTAGAGGCTGGGGCCTATTTCTGTCGCCGACGAGCCTTGTTGTATTTTATGTGGTATTCACGAAAACTTGTTAACTCTAAACGAGTGAATCATACTTCAAAAGCTACCAAATATAGTTGACTACTGACCATAAAATACACCGTGGCACAGTTTGTCACAATTGGCAGGATTGGTTAATCAACGGCCGTTGTTGTGTTCAAATATTTATTTAAGCATTGTTACTTTAGCTTATTGTGCGTCGAAGGCTTCGGCATTTATTTTTAAATTGTATTGTATGTCGTAAACTAGTGGGTATTGTCAGTCAGTCAATAGTACATGATGTAAGAATTTATTATAGACGATTGGGTCATTATGATTATTAAAATATCCATGACTTATACTTAGAACAGTGAGCCGCAGATCACATCAAATAAATGTACCTAATATATTTAATATACAGTTAACTTATATAATATATAGATATAGAAAACCGTACTTGGGGCCAGAATTCATATATTCAAGATCACAATATTAAATCACCACTGATATGACACATCATGATTGCTTTGCATACATTATGTACACAACATTCTTGTTTCATTATAACTTGTGACTAAGCAAAGATTACTACGGGTCAATATTATCCACAAGATCCACCCAGACATCAAAGGTAGACAATTCTATCGTATTGTCAAACTGTTATGATCGAAAAAGGAAGCGCAAGTTGGACCCAGCTTGCATAATATAAACATAAAATCACACAATATCGAAAATAAAGAAAATCCCCTCCATTCACTTTAGTGAGTCTCTCTTTATCTCTCTTTCTGTTTTGTTCGTCCAAATTGCCTCTTATACCTACAACTTTTATTACCATACATCTATGCAATTAGAGAGTTCAAGTACTTGGTTAATTAATGCATGATTCAAACTTGATATAGTCATATCGTTATTTACAACTTTGCCCATACAAGTTTAATTATGTATAGATATATGTTTTTGTATGCGATTCACAATAAATATATAACATGCTATGATGTTCCACTTTACTTGTTAGAACCTGCTAATTCCACACTATACCTAGCATCACATTAGCTGTAGGGGCTTAAATTCGTTAATGTCTCAGTCAATTATCAACCAATTTTCTACACGGTGGGCAGTGTACCAATTTTCATGAAAATTTGCAGTGAAAATTTAGGTAAGTCAATTAGACCATTTGACATATGATGTAATTCTGAGAAGTTAATGCGTTTATACAATAAATTATACAATATTTTTAAATTACATTTTCTAGGTAGTCGCTGCATCACCAGAAAATAGTGCTTTTGAAAATTCATAAACATTGTTAATTATCACAGTCAACTTCACTGTAGGTCATTATTTTGTGGAAAATGTTTTCAATCTCTTGCTGAATTTTGATGAATACATAACATTAAAGGGACTGGCCCAGGCTAAAATCATAAAAAAATCGGTGATTTTATTTCGGGTTCTTAATATGACCATATGATGTAAACATGTACTTGGACTAGAACTGCAAAGTCTTATAATTTTTGTGCTGCGCATTCACCAGTTAGGCTAGATATAGAGACGAAATATAGAAACTGTTTCGTATCAATAACACATCATGACACCTCGTATTTGTCAAACCAACTAAACTTACGACCAACCAATTTTGTCAGTTCAATATTATATGGTTGAAAAAAATTGATCATCTTTTTGTGTAAATGTGCTGGTATGTCTGGATGGGGTCTGCCTTTAGACTCAGGCATACAGTACTGACGTTGTTGTCCTGGTTTAACAACACAGTAAAATCCCTTAGTGTCACTGAACTGAAACATGGCTGGTTGAAACCACGTTTTCACATTCATGTATGGCTCTATCTCATGAAGTTCGGCGTATGGATCAACTATCAGATTGTCACCGTCAACAAAATGGAATTGTTCTAAAGGGAACTGCTGTAGCCATCGATTAAAATGTACTGAATACAAAGACCTGTCGACACAAGGTTCTTTGGGGTTAATCTCACCCGTTGATGTTTTAATAAGCATGTCTTCAAAGGTGACATTATAATCTAAGCCATTGTGCTGACGTTCATTTATACGATGGACATAGCACGATATGGCCCTGTCTATGGGATCTCTCAATAACACTAGTAACTTGATATTCTCCCTCATGGCTTTGATACGTTTGGGAACATGGTCATAGTAGAAATAGCGAGGACTTTTCTCCATGGTAACCTGACCAGGACGAGATAATGGCAGTTTATCCAGATACCATTTATAGCCCTGAGAATAATTATCTTCTATGTGAAAAAAATTGACTTCCTCCTTAGGAATAACAATCGCGGGATGAAGACCTAAAAATTGAATCAAAGTGAACGTTCCACCTTTGGGTACGCCAATCATAATGCAGTCTGGCAGGTGTTTTGTAGTACCATTCCCGTCTGACAGAGAATTTATCAGCTTATTATGTTTATGTCCAGTGTCCAATGCAAGCGCTGCTCCAACAATCGTCTCTTTAGTTTTTGTGTTCATTTCAGATATTTCCGATCCATTCCACCTGGGATGTTGTACTGCCTGTGCATTGTCCCCAATGACCTTGTTATTTGTCACATTCGGACTGTCGTTTTTATCTTTTGTTGACAAGTAAATAAGAACCGTGGCTGACATCAGAACGCAGGCAAGAGCTGCCTTAGACTTTGTGCATCGAATATCTGTCAATAAATAACAAACGATGGTATAATTAGATATTCACAATCATCATCAATTGACCTGCATGGTGCTCCTAGAACCGCATACCGTCACATTGGTATTAGCCCATACAGCACGGGGACGTCAGATTCGGACGTCAAAAGTCGATCCCCGCACCGAGAGAGTAAAATACTTAAAATGGCCCTAGACCCGTAACATAGGTATTCAAATGAACCTGAAAGAGCAACCTTGGGACATTTATGATGGTTTGAAATTGAAAAATTAAAACCTTTGTTCTCCTATATACCAAAATACTTCAGCGTTATAAGGGTTAACCCTTTCAAGCCTTAGTTTTCCATTGTCATTTTCATCCACTGTAAGCCGCGAATTGCTGTCGCAATTCTCGACTTGTAGTGGATGAAGATGTTTTGCATTGAGTGAAAAATAAAGAAAATTACCCATGGATTGGTAAAACAGTTTGATGGACATTTTCGTTCTAAAACCCTTGGTTGTAGGAAAATTAAGTGTGTTTTCAGGGATGTAACATGATGCTTTAATGCACCGCTAGGCCTTAAAGGGTTGAGGTTTGAATATGTCACTTGCAAAGTGGCAGGTATGAGCCTTTAATACCTAGGTGACGATACAGTATAATTATACAGTTTTAACCCTTTCAACCCTCACGATGCATCAAAGCATCTTTTCGCATATATCAGAAAAATGACTTAATTTTCTAAAACCTAGGGGTTTTAGAATAACAATTTTTGTGGAACTGTTATAATAATCACAATATATCTTTTCATTTGTCACCCGCTGCAAAACTTTGTCATCTTCATCCACTACAAGTCGAGAATTGCGACAGCAATTCGCGGTTATAGTGGATGCAGATGACAATGGTAAATTCAGGCTTGAGAGGGTTAATATCAATGAAAATTATACCGAAATTGGTATTTACATATTTATTTATAGAAGATTGCATAACGCTACAAAAAGCTAACGGAATGGTTTCCTCGTGCAAAGCAATTAAATACAATTGAGAGAAAACAATGTAATAATAACAAACACATGCCCATTATAACATAATATGATTAAATGATAATTATGCTGCCTTCGTTCACCAGTGGAGCGAAACAGAGTAGCAATAGGTAGTTACGTAAATCTAGCAGAGTTATGAAGGAATTTTAAAGCTTCAGTGGTGAGAAGGACATTGGTATTAACTGTTACGTCTGGACTACCACGTAACAATATTTCAAGCGGAAGTGGGTAATCGGTAGAAAGAAAAAATTGTTAATGGAACTAAGAAGTTCTTGGCGTTGATTTTGATAGTTTAAACAATCAAAGAAGTAGTGGTGAGGTGAGGAAAAACAGTACAACTACCCGAAGGGCTTTCGATGGATGATTTGGTATATAAATGATCATTTAGGGAAGAAAAATTCAGCGTAATTTTAAATAAATTAATTTGGTGTGTTCTCCCAAATTGCTAAATTAGTTGCCCCCCAGCAAACACGAGTCGTTTATCTAATGTTGTTTTATTGTTGGACCAGCGTCGTAGACAAAATATTCCAGCGCTTTAAGGGTTAAAGTTGTCCATTTGGAGCGTGAAAATACCATTTGGATGTGTGACAGTTTGGATATAACGTTCCCTTGGAGTTAGCAGGTGGTAAACTGCCACTTTACAACGTGGCAGTTTAGCACATTTTAACTCCAAGGGGGCGAAAATAATGAGGTCAAACATACTAACGTTTTGTAATGTAACCACTTGAAGATTTGTGAATTATTTGCCATCTATATGACATTGAATAATTGGTTTTAAGACTTGTTAATGCTTAGACTTTCACCACTTTTCTCACGAGTATCACGAGGCGCGGGAAACATATATTTTATATATTATGTATATACAAATTATCTTTTACACTTTATCTTGAACTCAAGTGTTTATCCTGGATGTCAAACATAATAAGGGTGCTGGTCACCTGTATTTGACATCCTAACGTATACAATTTCACTTACAGTTGCATATTTTTACAATATTACTGTATATATTTGTGCATATAAAGCCTAATAAATAAATCAGTGTCAGACTCGCGTGGTCATTTCTATGAACAACTTCATGTTTGGAAAAAATAAATGATATAATTTAGCGCCACAGGGTCAATACAATTCAAAGCTAGATGTGTTGTTTAAAATTCTAGCTGCCCGGCACTGGTCCTAACCCTTAAAGCGCTGAATTTTTTTAACATAAACCATGGAGACCAAAGGTTTTTTTCACGTTGAAATCATCATAAATGGCTTAGTTAGCTCTTTATGATTCATTTGAATACCTATGTTATGGGTCCACGGCCAATATAAATATTTTCACTCTTACAGTGCCGGGAATCTGACGTCTACAGACGTCAGATTCTGACGACTAAAGTCGGTCCCGGCGCTGTAAGGGTTAAATAGCTACATTATGATAGACATAAGAAAATAAATATCGTGTTAAGAACATCGTAATAAATCGACTGACCTGATAACGAAATCATTGTAACGCCAATAATGATAATATAACGCTAATAATATTACACTTTGACATGTAGACGTATAGATCTTCAAATGGTAGTAGGCCTAATGTCCACTGATTCCGTGTGAACTTGTACTGCAGACTATATGTATTCAATGATCTATATGGAATCAGAGGCGGTTCCAGAACATAGGAAAAAGGGGATAGCCTACTGTGTGAATTCGGTTGACTTTGTCTTTTATTTTACGAGGAAAACAGTGCTTTTTAGAATTCTCAGTTGATAAACCTCACAACAATGTGTGTCAAATAAATGAAATGAATCGGGCTTTAGGCCACCTTTGTGCACATATAGGCTAAACTGGGCCAGGAGAACCTCTTGAGGATGGTGAGATGATTGAGATGACACTGTCCTCCAGACACAGGATTCGAAATTCAAGCCCTGGCGGTCTGAGGCCGAGCACGCTACCTCTCGGTCACGGAGGCTCCCCACAATACTGACTTCCACACGTGGATGGGGAAGAAACATTTTTAGTTTCTTTCAAACCGCCGAAACCGGGAACCGAACCCCGGTCTCTGGCGTGAAAGGCAGCGGTGCTAACCACTACCCTAGGGCCCCCGCCCTTGTGTGTCAAATAACACAGTTATAATGGTTTATGACAATTCAGTTTCCGAAAAGGGGTCACGCCCCTCCCCCCCCCCCCCTCCCCACACATACACCTGACCCAATCCCCCCTCCCCCCCCCCGGACCCGTCGTGCGGCACTTGAGTCGCCTTTGGAGATACTAGTAATGCCCCAGTCACACTGTCACGGATCCACTGGCGATTCAGTGAGAATGCTGGCGATATGTGCAATACGGATGTAATTGCGAGTCCTGAAGAATGAAAATGCTCCTGGTCAAGATAATTTATTGAACAACGAGCAAAGCAGAACGGGTCGCCACGAAATAATACGAAATGCTCTCCGAGTCAATGGGATCTAATGCGAATAAGCATGCGAGCTGATACGAACCGATATGATACAAGTACAATGCAATTCGAGCCAGTGCGAAGTGGTGTGCTCGCTGCACAGGAGTGAGAACCTCACCCAACAACAATTGAGTGGCTATAGATGACATCTCTATACACGTCTGTCCTGGAAAAACTGAAATGATATAGAGCAGAAGGCCTTATTTATATATCTACCGCTAAATGTGAATCTAATTCATCCGTCCTGCATTGTATTGGTAATGTCCTGGTTCGTATTAATCCATTGTGCATCGCCGTCATTCGCATTGCGATCTACCTTACTCGTATCTCGTTTCACTCCATCGTTGCGCAACGTTGCAATCTGTTGCCATCCTTCCTATGGCGTGATGTAAATTGTACTGCATCGTATCTCCAGGCTGTAAATAGCAACGATTCAGTACGACAAGCAACGACAAACTCATGTTGCGTCCAGTCGGTTCTAGTCAGTTCTTTCTGTATTACTTGCTCATCGCCAGACTCTTGCAATGCGAACCAACCCGTTGCGCCGCGAAGCAATACGAAAAGCAATACGAAGTGCAAATAACTGATTAGAACCGATTAGAACTACAACGAGCTGCAAGGAATTACAATGTTGGGATTCGTTTTAAACAGTTTAACACATCTGTACCGACGTGGCAGACCGTTGAGAACAGTGAGATTTTTTTGGGCGAATTGACACACTCTAGCACGGAACAACGCGACAGTGGCGAATCAGCTGGCGATCTAATACGGATTCACATCCGTATTATACTCGCCGTCAAATTAACCAGGATCGCATGATTTTTTGCGATTTCTCCGTCAATTCTAAACCGATTTCCTTCAGCCCTAAAAATTTCGTAAAATTATATAGCGTATTTCAAAAGTTAGACCACTTGACATGTAGTTTATTTAAATTACGACGTCCCTCTATAACCCCATTAAACTTATTCTATAACTTTATTACATGGCAAATGGTCTTTTGCAATATTAAATATAATTTTGCAAATTTTTTACCCCTGTTAGGATTTTAATAGAAAATAGCCTCGGCAAAATTTCAAGGAAATCGGTTCAAAATTGACAGAGAAATCGCCGAAAATCATGCGATCCTGGTTTATCATTTTTAATTTGACGGCGAGTATAGTCATGCTAGTTCGCTATCATGATTCGTGACAACAGTGTGACTGTGGCGTTACTGAAAGTGAATCGTGCTTCAGACTATCTCAAGTCAAGAACTGTATTTATATATCCCTCATTATAAGTGGATGCTAAGATAAGGTATACGGCCCATAAACAAATGTACGCAAATATAGGCCTATACTCACATGACATACTGTAGAGGATAATAGTTCAATCACATTATCTGTACATTCATATTGTTATTCACGTGACAGACTGTAGACGATAGTTCAATCATATCCTCTGTACATTGACGTTGCTGTTTTATTTTGTTTTCACGAGATTCATATTTTAATATCAACCACTTCTTAAGGATGAGTGGTGAAATACGAAATTAATTTATTGTATTCCAATTTCTCTTTAATTCTCCCTATTTTACTGCACATTGTAAATATCGCTCATCACCTGAATAGACTTGCAAGGTGTCTGTTTGTACACGTAGGCCTATTGCTTGTAATGTTTGTAGGCCTACTGCGGCATGTACAATGTTCTAGCCACACTGCTGTACAAATAAAAACAAGTGGCAGTAACTGGTTATTTTACAATAGATAAAATACTGATAATCGATTTCAGCAAACCTACACTGAATATTTTATTGGTGTCACCAGCGTCTATTATAAATATCCCAGCAAACAGGAGACATTGATTGATCTGGTGCTGGGTTAATGTTGGCCCACCGTCTTCGACGCTGGCCCAACATTAACCCAGCACCGTATCAACGTCTTGTGTTTGTTGGGTTGGTACAGGTGTAGTTGACACACGCTGATAATTCAGTGAAACTGAATACTAGAATGCCGTTTTTAAACAACATTAAATCTTGTGATGTGGAATTATTTGTCACTAACGTTATTTTTCATTCATTTGACGCTGGAATTGCTGACGCAACAGCCAAGGAAGCAACATGTCCGTGCACGATGATAACAACTGATAACAGCGAAATGTACCATAATTTCGTTTCACCCGAATACGTCCCAACAAACACAAGCACCATTAATCCGATGTTGGTTTGATGTTGGGCCAGCGTCGTAGACTATATAACTACTATGAGACCTGATTCAACGTTTTTACTAGATACTGTAATATGTAATGTATAATTATTAATAACATAGGCTACCAAGTTATCGAAACAGCGAGTCCAAACTAGTGTAATGTATTTTGTCACTGAACCTTTTTTTGTAACATACTGTGGATTTGGTAATTTTCGCTTGTTTTAATTTCCGCGAATTTCAGTTTTTTTAGTAGCGCTATCATAATAATAATTTTTGCGAGATTCTTGAATTCGCGAATTTGATCTTCCTCGCGAAATTCGCGAAAATTAAAACCTCGCGATTGTTACCAGATATACAGTATGGTTTTTATATAATTCTACCATGCTGATTCCGAATCCGGTGAGTGCAAGATTGTAATTGTTGAGTAGTTTTAGTAATAAGCAAAATTTAAAATGACCGCCATACGAAAATAGCTAAAAATAAATATATTTCCCCCAATTTTTTTTTTCTCTTACCAATAGCGTATAAGGCATAATGCAATATTTGACTTTGACTTGAATTGACTTTCGCATATATGAGTCCGCAGACCTCCATTAGGAGTATCAGGCGGGGGATATAGTTCTCATCCAGCAGCTCAACTAATCATTAAATTATAAAGTACTGTTGCTGATCTAGATTAAATATCAGCCGGTGGAAGTAGATTTAACTTGGTCATTATAGTGTATATTAGGCATATAAGTATATAATATACCATATAATATATCAGTACAAGCTCCAGGACTATAATGACTCATAACACAAGTTGATTCATAGCTGGGTTGTTTTCTAAGGGTAGTATATGGACAAACATGTTTCTATGGACCAACTCTGGGTATAATTCTCCTTAATGTTTGTGATTCCCTGTCGGGTGACTTCATAATGTCATCAGCTATGTATCACACTTAAAGTCACAGCCCTCTCATATATGGTATATCGTCAGAGGAGCTACTGAACTTGATCAGCAACAGCTGTAATAATTGATGCATAATTACATAATATTAATACTTAAAGTAAATGAATTTTGCATGATTTATTTAATACTCAAGGTTTACAATCTGCATTACAACCGGCATGTTCGAATCATGTAAAATAGTCATGAAACTTTATATGTGACCCTCCTCTATTGGTTAATATTCTATAATATTGACTAATATTCGACTGTCCAGGCCATTACATTATTTGCATAGTTTCAATTTATAGCTATGAATGTTCAACATCAGCTATGACAACCCGCCAGCCTGGTAGCTCGTTTGGGCTGAATCATGCTACCATGACGACAGCGTACACAACCGCGATTTACGGAGGCAACTTCTTTTTAAGCCATACAATGCATTGACAACAAAACCATGCAAGTGGAATACTTTTTTTTATAAAAATGATGACGATTATCTTCGATTTGGCCTGCGCAAAATATTAAAATATTTTTCTCAGACTCAAATGTTTAGAAATAATCTCTGCTACAAATGTTTAGTTTACTAGCTATACAATAATACTATGTCATAAATGAAAAAAACAAGTGCTGCCATCTTGTGTGTGTTAAATATTGGTCAACTTATCTAAAAGAGACAAAACATGAATTTTTCGACCTACAAAAATTATAAATATATTATCTAGGTGATAAAACAAGATAAAACAAATTATATCTCATAAGTGAAAAAACGGCGGCGATCTTAGATTTATGGATGAAATGGAGGTCAATTTAACAAAAATACAAAACAAATGAGTTTCTCGACCACAAATGACCTAAAGACCATAAATTACACATATCTAGGTGACAGATCAAGATTATTTTTATCAGAAATAAAAGAACGGCGGCCATCATAGATTTGTAGGTGAAATATTGTTCAATTTATCTCAAAAAGCCAATAATATAAATAAATTTATCGATGCCAAATCACTTACAAATCATAAGTCACACATAGCAATGTCTTGAATCAAGACAAATTCAACGTCTAAATTAAAGTTTTGTGAAAAATGCTCAAGGTATGCAGTCTAGCACTCATCGGACTTGGAATCGGCATGGTCGAATTATGTAAAAAACGTCATAAAATTTTATATGTGTATCAAAACAAGGTCAACTGCCCACTAGCTGGGACTAAGCCGGCCACCCTTATACAAATGGCCAAATAAAACAAGTCACTAAATCGTCATACACTTAAACCTATAAGCACTAACTCACTTATCATGTTCACTTCTCTATTTTATAAATGAACAATTTCTGATTTTAACTGACCAATAAATTAGCGCACAAATTGATACCAAAATAAATTGCTCTGATATTCCACCCATACATCCGATCGTTTATATGATTAGATTGAGGATCTGTCGTAAATATGTATTTTGATATTAGCTACTCTCAGTTCTGGCTCCGACTATCCAGGGAGCCAAACCACTATTTTTCAGGAAATCAGACAACGGCTGCTGTAATAGATTGGCCAACAGAAGTCATCTCTACATATATTCAGGAGCACGACCTAGATGGAAATTCTTACAATTTTTTAGCAGGAAATGCACAAAATGCAAAAAGCCAAGATGGCCGCCATAAATATTCCGTACATGAAACGTTATAACAGTCTCTTCGCATTTTATGTGTGACAAATAGTTTCTAAGGGATTTCTGCATGCCATGTCTATTTCTGGAATTATTTCCTTCATTGTGGGCATATTTAGTTTGTTGTGGTCAACCAGTCAAATGACTGGTTGATCATGTTCCGCGGAAATGTGATTCAGTAGTAATTCAACCATATTTTCTACAGTATGATCGTCTGATATATATCTTTGATATTTTATTATTGTACATTGCACAACAATATGATTTTTGTTGTAATAAAATACTTTGTAAATGACTCACTATTTTCTAAAAATGTCTTCCTTGTTTTAATTTTCCTGTGAAGCATGGTAGTGCAAAATCAAAACACGTTAATGTTAACTTTATTATGTTTAATCAAAAAACGTCCTGTGCTAGACTTAGATACCTTAATAAAATCACCGATTGTAATCGTAGTGTTCATATTATCAAAGAGAATAATAATGAAAACAAAAATTGAAACAATCCACTGTATTCTATCTCATTTTAAAAGAAACAATTGTTATAGTTATTAAATAAGAATCGTTAATTATCATGGTGATAAATAAATATTTTATTTAAATTTTGCTTCTTAAAAAAGATTATTATATGAAATCCATGCATTTGAAAAATCTATCTTAAACCACAAATCTAATCAAATGCAATGTTTTTCAGCTGACAAATATAGACAGAAAAAAAGTATTGACTGTGGAGCCCTCGGATCGCTTGATCTTTCAGGGTCACCTGTATTCATCTGACTACGCCTACACATAGGCCTACATTAAAATTATGATTTTATGAAATTGCAGTATGCTTGTTTATCATCTAATGATAAATTTAACCATCATCAAACGTTTATATTACCACATAAAAGTATAGCATCAAAACGGAATATTACAACATTGCTGACTATCTACTAGAAGTATGAGAAATGATATTACTCCTATTATAGTCTGTGAAACTGAAATATTCAAAGCAAAACGAATGAATGAATGAATGAATGAATAAATGAATGAATGAATGAATGAATGAATGAATGAATGAATAAATGAATAGGGTTGGACATAATAGAATGCTGAGGATGGTTCAATGACAAATATTACAGTAATGACTTTTAAGTGTGATGATACAACATCTATATGTCAGCGAATAGATGACACTGCCTTCTTATCAGTGTGCAGGAGAAAATGGTATATAGTATAGATAGATAGATAAAACTTCTAATGCGCCTAAATCCCTGTATGAGGCGCTTCAAACCAAATCATATTCAAGAATCGTGTCCAGGGTCAATCAAAGTCATCAAAGTGAGAGCAACATGAGGTCAGACTATTAGGATAGAAAACAAGATGCAAAGAAGTGTGTCTTTATTTTTTTGCGGAAGATGGAATATGTCTCAGCTGTTCGTACTTCTGCAGGAAGAAAATTCCAGAGGTATGGAGCAACAACATAGAAAGCACGAGAACCAGCCTTGGTTTTAGAGGAGCGAGGTCGAATAAGCTCTCTAGTTCCTAAGGCACGGGTTCTTTGTTTTTTCTGACAATGACAATAATTCTCGAAGGTAGACAGGCTGATTAGTATGGAGTGTTTTATATTAGTCGGTTGGCCAGAGGTGGCCAAGGAGGGTTTCGTCACCACTTGAGCGTGCATACCTAAAACCTTTTTTAGTATGTCAAGGGGACCTATGGGCATAACTAGCACCCGGTTGTCGGCTTGCAGGTGTGTGCATGAGTTTTTGAGGGGCAAAATAAGATTTATTACGAAACCGCAAAAAAATTAACTCCGTGAGAATAAATTAATTTATTACAATTAAACAAAACCTTTTAAAAATGACACAGAATAGACCAGATATATGCCTAATATCATTTAAAATGTAGCGTATAATGAAATAGATCACTTTTGTTAAGTTATTGGATCACAACGAAAAATTAGTAAACGGTAAACGGTTAAACCAAGTGTTTTCCCTACGTAAGTAAACAATCTTTGCAATTGATCGAGGATCAGCCTGTTTTTAGAACCAGTATTTTAGGGTGATAGTTATATGAAATATGCAGGATACTACTTTCCTGTGATATACCATATACTGTGCAGTCAAAATAATAATAATAAACTCAATAGTATTATAACACATGACACCCGGGAGAATGCATATGTATGCAGATACATGTGAAATAGATGCATAGAAATAAAGATAGAGAGATAAGTATACATAATTATCATAAATATAGATACTGTGGCATCAGCTTTTAATAACAAATACATTTTCAAAGCCAATTGTGCTTAACAAACCAATATGATAAACTAGTGGCTCATATTTTGTCACTTCAAGTATAAAACACGATACTGTGCTCTTGACATGCCACATGCACAGAAATAACATATTAGAATGTTGGCAAATCAGTAAAACATCGAGCTTCCATGTGTGAATAAACCATATTATCCAATTAGCAATTACTAAGAACCCATCTGACGTCTAGCACAACTACACCGCGAATTAAAACATTTGCTTGTAGTACACAAGTAGACATAGCTCTGGGCATAAAGTAGACATTAGCTGACATCTCATTGGGATGGGCAGTGGTGGATTCAGCAATTAAAGCCAATTTGTTTACTATAATATCCAATACACACCACAGCTGGCACATTCATCCTCTTATGTGCTTTACAGGAGTCTGGGGTCATGCTCCTCCAGAAAATATCAAAATCTAAGGCTTAAAATGGTGCTTTCTGGAGCATATAAAAGCCCGAATTAGTAGGTTTTGGGGATTTTTTGGGGGCTACTGAAGCGGGGCGTTACTCCCTCTGGATCAGCTACTGATGGGTTGCATAATTCGATTAGGCTGATTCTTCTGGTGATGATATACCAAGGAGAGCAATATTGGCACAGCACAGACCATAATAAACTGTTTCGGATAAGTCGTACTTTGTAGGTGAAGATCTGTTGCTTTTTATCATGGAAGTAAATTGACTTCTACAGCAGTTGAAGATAAAGGGATAGTACAATTTGATCACAAATGTCTCCGCTTCTTTTAATTTAAATCTGCCATTTTCAACGCTTGAATAAATAGTATAGCTGATGACATTACTCATATCAACAAAGTTCGCTGATGAAGATATACACATTTTGCTGTGAGATGTCCGCTTCATCTTGCCTAATAAATAGTATAAGAGTGAAGTTAACAGATCTGTACCACGATATGTTATAAATGTATCAGGATGATACAATATGTCAGTAGATCCACATGCATATATGGTACAGTATTATGGTGTACAGAAACGATATTATAGAACCATAAAGTTACAATTTAATGTTGAAATATGGCATCATATTGTAGGCACATTACATTATAATGTCACTATATGATGGCATAATCTTGTCACAAACTTTAATATTCCATGTTATGACATGATAGTGTCGATATATGATAATCATAGAGCCTACCATAATATGGAATTATAATAGCAATAAAAAATTATGGCAATAAAATGTCGGTATGCCTACATTTTAAAGTATAATGAAATCTATGTTTTTATACCCCAGCATGACACTGAAATGGTGGGATATTCCACATTATGCCATACAATGATGGGATGGAGCACTGCAGTGTCAGGATGTGTTACTTTAATAAAAACATAATACTATAATATTGCACTAGTAGCTGTAGTGTAAAAATATTACATCCACATCATTGTATATAGTATTAAATGTTATCAGCATACTGTCACAATAGGATGCTATATTTTCAGAATATGGAGTTATAGTATTGGGATATGATACCAATTCCCCACAACATGCTATTATAATGAATTAACTAGTCGATATAGGACATTTTGTTTAACTGTATATGTGTGAGTTCTGGTAATAAAATTATATATAGCAATATAATTGGAAATACAGTAGTGAATAGAACTTGCTGTGAGCATCCACTCTTTGGAGCAGCCAACCTCCTATGCGAGGCCACTTGGTCATTCCCAAAAATGGCATCTTGTATATAAATAAACCTCCTATGTGCAGCCACCTATATTAAAAGGCCACTTTAACTATGTCGCAAGGGTGGCATCAATATCTACTGAAGACATGTCGAAACGTTGCAATTGCAATCGTTTCACGTTCAGTTCCAAAGTGAGTAAATTTTAATCACAGATCTGATATTTTAGTATCCTAGATCAAAGCCAGTATAATGGCATGATATGGCTGTATTATGGATAAGCGTGACACTTAAATATGTTATTATATAATGTGAGATATTAGTAATATAATTGAGGATATATTGAATATTATAATGTTCTATATCAGGCCTGCTATAGTGTGGAAATATGGTATTGTAATATCAGGATAAGATTTCATGTAAATATCAGGATGCCACTTTAATGTGACGATATGGCATTCTATATTATATGTTGACATATATAACCCTCATGGCTTTATGAATGTGGCATAGATATAAGATGACACCAAGGTCATTTAAGGGTCATTTCAAGGTCAAGATCGAATAAAAATTGAAATTTTCTCCGAAAGTAAAGGGTTTCTGCCTTTAAAATCCATGTTCAGGTATGGATTATTTGAGTATTCTAATATTTTTACCTGTTTTTTAGGCTCTGTAGGTGATTTCGAAGACGATGTATAGAAATAAAAATATGTTTATTCTAAAAAAACTTAGGGACAAAAAGGCGCTGGATTATACGCATATTTGTCATATTTTCAAATTAAAGAGTTTGAATGGTATGCTTAAATACAAAGTTAAAATGTTCTTTTGCTACTCCTCTTTTGATCCTTGATACAAATAATATCTTCAAGTATATTATATTAAAGCTATATAACCTTCACATTATTTGTTATTTTTTTCTGTGTATAATGATGTTGATTACCTTGTAAAATTGAAAATGTAAGGGTGAATTTGGCGGCCATTTTGAAAATAATCTGTGGCTGTGGATCAAATAAGACTGCCCTAAAGTATATTAGAGTAAAGCTATATTACATAAAGATTGTTTTTGATTTATAATGGAGTGTTTTCTGTTCATAATAATGTTGATTGACTGGTAAAATTGACAATTTAAGGGTGAATTTGGCGGCCACTTTGAAAATACTCTGTAGCTCTAGTGCACACACATGAAAGCCGACAACCGGTCGGGATTTCATTATAAGAGGTCTGAGAATACATCTAGCAAGGTTATAGGTATGCACAGAAAAGTCGACACGAAAACCTTAAATAAGCTCTTTTCTGATTCCTGGCCAACTGACTATATACCGAAGTGTTAATTTTGAAAACAATTCTGTACTTGATTTTGATTTTGAGCCAATGCAATGTATACGGAATCAGTTGAGGCGAAAATTAAATTATAAATTATAGAAGCCATAACATTATATTTTACCAGTATTACAGAAATAAAGTGATGTAGACATTGCATTTTATAACTAACTTGAAAAAAAAGAACAGAACAAATAGCACCCACTAAGATAAATTGCTGATTGACTCAGTAGTAAGCCTACTACAATCCAAAGTTTGAAATAGCGTACATGGTTTCGTGATCCCTTGCTATACAACCAATGTAACAAACACTTTTTTTGTTGGATAATTTATTTTGAGTTGTCCACCAACTTTTTATGTTTTTGCCATAGAGTTTTAAAATTTACTTTTTTTCACAAAGGCGATTGGTAGCCATTTTGTTATACTAATTAGATAATCGAAAAGTCTTTTTTGTGGGGAACTGGGCTAATCGTGCTCAGCATACCTTAATTATGTTAAAAAGTCAGTTTCCAAACTTTTACTAACAAATGCCTGTAGGATTCACATTTCCTGAAAATTGGTCTCGTCTATAGCTATGCTGCCGTCGGCTGGCCCAACATTACCCTAGCACCGTATCAACGTCTTGTGTTTGATGGGGTGGTACAGGTGTAGGCCTAGTTGACACACGCTGATAATTCTGTGAAACTGAATCTTATAATGCAGTTTCGATACATTTCTTTTGATGCTGCCGCAACATCAAACCTTATTTTCTGTGGAATTATTTGCCACTATTTTTCGTCATTTGAAGCTGGAATTGCTAACGCATTATCCAGCTGCAAATGGAGACAAATAGTACTATTGATGAGAAATAAACACCTTCCAAATGGATTAATTTGAAAAACTGTCCAACTTCAACAAAATAATTTACCAAATTAAATGCAGATAAATAACATGATTCAACGTGTTTAATAGATACTGTAATATTGTTGTATAAGTATTAATATAGTCTACCTTACGTTGTCGAAAAACACACTGTCAACCTTATCTGCACTGAACAAATAAAAGAGGCAAGACACTAAGTCCTCATCCACTTGACCCTATAAGCCCTGATTCACTTCTCTATTTTATAAATGAGCTATTTCTGGTTTAACTAAGCTGGCCCAACATTAAAACAACATTGGTTAACCCTTCAAACCCTACATTATAAAGTGCTACATTATCAAATGTATTTTTTCACCTACTTGAAGCTGTGTCTCGCTACCGCGACCCACAACTTCAAGTGGGTGAAAATTACGCACATCTGAAAATCTTCATGAAAAGTAATTATACATTTTAAATTTTAGACCAAACATTTGAAAATCTTCATGTTTTAACACACATTTTGTTCCTAATAACAATGAGTTTAAGGAGTAGTATTATACTGTGTATCGTACTGTGTATTGTACTGTGTATTGTACTGTGTATTATACTGTGTATTGTACTGTGTATTATACTGTGTATTGTACTGTGTATTGTACTGTGTATTGTACTGTGTATTATACTGTGTATTGTACTGTGTATTGTACTGTGTATTGTAATGTATATTGTACTGTGTATTGTACTGTGTATTATACTGTGTATTGTACTGTGTATTATACTGTGTATTGTACTGTGTATTATACTGTGTATTGTACTGTGTATTGTACTGTGTATTATACTGTGTATTTTACTGTGTATTGTACTGAGTATTATACTGTGTATTGTACTGTGTATTGTACTGTGTATTGTACTGTGTATTGTACTGTGTATTGTACTGTGTGGTATACTGTGTATTGTACTGTGTATTGTACTGTGTATTGTACTGTGTATTGTCCTGTGTATTGTACTGTGTATTACACTGTGTATTGTACAGTGTATTGTACTGTGTATTGTACTGTGTATTGTACTGTGTATATACTGTGTTTTGTACTGTGCATTGTACTGTGTATTGTACTGTTTATTGTACTGTGTATTGATCTGTGTATTGTACTGTGTATTACACTGTGTATTGTACAGTGTATTGTACTGTGTATTGTACTGTGTATATACTGTGTATTGTACTGTGTATTGTACTGTGTATTGTACTGTCTATTGTACTGTGTATTGTACTGTGTATTGTACTGTGTATTACACTGTGTATTGTACTGTGTATTGTACTGTGTACTGTACTGTGTATTACACTGTATATTGTACTGTGTATTGTAATGTGTATTGTACTGTGTATTATGTGGTGTATTGTACTGTGTATTGTACTGTGTATTGTACTGTGTATTGTACTGTGTATTACACTGTGTATTGTACTGTGTATTCTACTGTGTATTCTACTGTGAATGAACAGCGGAACACATGTGTACATAAAACACTACGCTGATTACAGAGATATAGGCAACTGGGGTACAACTGAAACAAAAAAACATAGAGCAAAAAATAGCTTTAATAAGTTAATACAACAGATCAGATTAATAACGACTATATACGTGGCTAGGGAGGGTATGTGTGATGTTTGCTTATATGCCCAAATACACCTGTTTACATAATTCAGTCACACAGAGATAGTGGGAGTGCTGTAGTACACATCTTCATGTATTATTGCTATACATATATATATATATATATATATTGTGATAATACCTGATCACAACCACAATCAATAAAAGTCAAGTCAAATGGAAATTTCCACGGATGTACAAAAGAGTGAAGAAGAATAGATTGTGGCTGAAAACTTACCAATTGTATTAATCACCAATATGAGCCTTGATCGTGGAACTGGACGCCACAGGGAAAAGATGGAGCAGGCTATTACTGAAGAACCAAGTATGTATAATTTGAATATGAATACATGACCGATAGGCATCGCTATATTCTAGTTATAATTACCTAAACATATAATAATTATTATATCAAAATAGAACAACATAATTATTGTGAATATTTCTTTCCATCCAAAATATAAAAAAATATCATATTTATTGTAAATAGGCCGAACCATTGTTAATTATGATAAATAAACGTGTCCAATCACACGACTGCTAAGCATGAACCAACCGTTTTTAGGGATTCAGCATTCAGTCAGTGTGTTGTCACTATCGCGACACACTACTTCGAATGACTGAAAAATTTTGGATTTTTTTTAAATTCAAGTCCTGAAGATTAAGAACGTATTTTATTTTTAACAACATCAGTGCTCTATGGGCTAGGTGTTGCAACGGATATGACAATATAGTTTACATAAAACGTAAAGGCTGCGCTGTATATTCATTCAGTGTATTTTGAATAGGTAAATAGATCTATCTGATTTTCTAGGAGAAGCTTCGGATAGTATTACATGTGACCTGTTATATAAAGATAACGACGGTATTTCCCATAAGTTTCGAGGTGGATTACAATCAAACACTCTCGTTCTACTCAATAAGAATAAAATTACTTTGAATACTTTATTGTAGTCAGTCTCGAGATTGAATATTATTGTTTCGTATATAACAAAATTCACGATTTTGGGATATGCAAGTGAAAAATATATTTTCGTACATGACATTTTGTTGCTCATTTGCCACTAAATTAGCTAGGAGTTTCATTGTTTCAATGTTTCGATGTATCAATTTATACTTTATTGGCAGTTTTTACCATAATTGTCATGACCATCCATATAGTTAACAGTTAAAACTAAATATTTACAAAAAATATAATATCAATTCTAATGTTATTATCGTCATGATTATCTTAAGAAAAACAGATACAGTTAAAAATAATGGTAATCGTAATTGAATTGATCTGATTAATACTGCCTTTTTGGTTTTGCACAGCAGCATTTTTCATCCGCCTAATGTTATTTTGTCAAATAAACGACATCTCGGCACAAAAGGGAACGCCTACCCAACGTTTAGACATCGTTTTATTTTACGGACTGTTATTCAGAAAACACAAAATGAACAGGTGATTCACACACTTATCTAGTCAATATAAGACATTGACACAGGGTTGGCCTAATGTTGGGTCATCATCGTGGACGCTGGACCAACATAAAATCATTACTGCCTCGGTGTCTAGCGTTTGCTGGGTAGCTGGCATTGTGCCAACAACAAGAGTGTTGACATATGTATAGTCTGACTCATGCTACCATCGGGTCAATTACGTATCCTTCCTGCTGGAACTGGCCATATATCTAATATCGACCAAACTAACATCCTTGTTGTTATGTCATCACTTTCAAACAAATATGTTTGAAGAATATGTGCTACTGAGATTCTAGGGGAACTAAATGTCACAAAATGCAAGTCATTTTCAGTCACTTGAAGCTATGGCTCGCGGTAGCCAAGCATGGCTTCAAGTCACTGAAAATTCAAATGAATAGAGTTCAGAGATCTGAGGTTGGATATCCATTCTGGACGTCATCCTGAAGATTAACTGTTATACTCATGACCAGCCATGACCATGACTTTGGAATTTATTATAAAGATAATAACTTTCGCAACCTCTAATAACAAAATGTAGTTAGGAGAACGAAATATATATATAAAATGTATTTCTCTGTCTTATGATTGTAGCTCTTTTACGCAACACATGATTAATTTTCGGATATTTTTATCGATATTGGTCTGAATATGTTAAAGTAAAAAATAATATATATCAAAATTGAAATTATTCATGTGCTGTAAATACGTTTATATACGGGTCGAAGGGTGTCAGATATGAAAAAAAATATCTGAGACAGGGAGATTAATGGAGAAAAATAGCCCATTTTTGCATATTTTAGGAGACGATGTAATATTACAATAAGATCGTATGTTTAAAAAAAATATATATTAAATGAATGCATATATGAATGTCAGCCTAAATTCAGTCCCAGCAAAGGGTTTAAGTCGTGTTGAAAACTAAAATAATATAACAGAAATGAAGAAGCCTTTTCAAAATGTGTCCCTTCTAAGAAAGTTTTGCAATTGGCAACATCAATGTTGTTTTATTAAACAGGTCTTACTAGTCAATTACTATCAACATATAAGGACATGATCAACAATGACACTCTGGTGCCACGTGCATTTCACCAGTCTACAGTGATGCCTGATATTTTTGTTTCTCCAATATGCGACATGACCAGAAATTCTAGAAACAAAAATATATTAAAGAAATCAGGAGATATGCTAGACCTCATTGGTGAAGCTGAACTAGGGGATAGAATCATGATCCATGCATCGGCTGGCATGGGTAAAACTTACACCATGGCACATTGTGTGAAGCAGTGGCAGGAAGGGAATGTGCTTCAAGATTACAAACATGTATTTCTCCTTCCTGTGAGAAAGATACGCAACCGAAAAGAAGATATTGAGAGAGTCATCTGCCATGATTTAAATATTGTGCCAATTTCATTTGCCACAATTGTCAGGCAAAGTGTAGAAAACGACTCATCAACTAGAAACTTGATTTTGATAGATGGTTATGATGAGTTACGGGCAGATGAAAAACAAGATTCAATCATAGCAGATATAATTTCTGGAAAAGCAGCTCAAAGTTCCATTGTTGTTGTGACAACTAGACCCGAGGACATTTCAAACATAAAGCAATTGGTGAAGAAAAGGCCTACCTATGTGGACGTCACACTGAGGAAAATGAGTCAACAAGCAATTTACCGCTATATCGGACAAGCTTTTCCCGATGAACCCAAGTCATTCGAGCTTGTCTGTAGAGATTTGACCAGCGACTACCTGATTTTCTTCCCAAGAGATTTTGTGTCTACGCCATTGTTTCTGGCAATTTTGTGCTATATATGTAGAATAAGCTTAAACCAAGGTAGAAGATTAGAATTATTATATGAAATCAAAACTGTGGGTGCCTTGATAACTACATTTTGGGGGCATATGATTCGCATGAAGGAAACGGGAACAGTGGGTATTAATTTATGTCTGGGGTTGTTTGACGAAAACACACCTGAAGGAATCAAGTGGATGTTTTCTTGTGTGGCTAAAATGAGTTTTGATTGTCTGGAAACAGGAGAATATATATTCACTGATGAAATAATGCAGCACAACTGGGAGCAAAATGATGTGAAGAAATCATACCTTAGCAAACTTGGACCTGTTGAAATCTTTGATGGAGGAATGATGTTCACTCACAAGTTATTTCAAGAGTATTGCGCTGCTCACTATGTAGTGAAAGACAGAGATGCTTTCAAGAAACTACTAATCCTGCGCAGCTCAAGGCATGAAAAATCAAACACGTTTGAAAAATTTAGGAAGACAATTGTATTTGCTGTTGGGATTAATCCGAAATTACTAAATGATTTTCCAGTAGAAGGGTATAAAGTATCCTTAGTCGTATCCAGAGAAGGGGAATACAGACTATATTTATCCTTGGAAAGTGAACTGTTTAATGAATGTAAGGAGAGGGCAATTGCTGATAGTTTTTTGGCACGTATCATGAAAGCACCCGTCGACACGGTTAGAATTGTAAATACTTTACCTGATATAAATCATAAAGCTTACAGGGAATTTCTGACACACGTCACACATGATGAATGCTTTACATTAGTAAAAACAGCATTTCCTTCTCAAAAGCAACTTACTTTTCTTCTTGGAGGACACAGTACAACTTATACAGTTCCACTTATACAGCATCCAGATGGATTAGACGATTTGATAATTAGCGACCCCGTTATCATATTGGTTTTGGCCTCTGTTTATCTTGGAAGAACGAAAAGGTTATCTTTGAACAACATCAAACCAGACACACTTCGCCATTTAATACACAAACAGGTACGAAAGTAATATTTTATTTTATGCAACAAAATGGTTCTTGCATTATTTTTTCATATAATTATGAGCTCAAATCAATTATTAACAGAATGCTGAATGACTTTTTTCAGAAGCATTCTAAAACATCTGTTGAAGAATTGATAATTTTAGGTGAGTCAGCTCTAGCTGAATGGCAACTTGTTAAACTTGTGGAAAAGCTTACATACTCAGGTGGTCTGAAATCACTGAGGCTCTGCAGAGGAAGTGCTATAGTGGAAAAGTGTAAGGGAGTAAGTGAAGACGAATTCAATCAGCTCGAATTTAGAAACAGAGAAATAATGAAACTGTTAGTGGAAACAAAACTGAAGATAGTGACGCTAAGCTACTTATCAGATAGGATGGACATACATGAACTTCATTTGATGGTAGGCTTTTCCATGACACCATAACACATAATATGTAATAGATTTGCAACTTGTGCAAAACCATAACATTATTAAGCTTTGTAAATATATCAAAGCTTATCTACTTGGCTTAAGTAGTTCATGAAAATCATTTTGCATTTCCATGGCTGGCTTAATACACATCCAAACAACTGCTCGTGGTTATAAATCAGCATATTAGTTTATATACATTATTATTATAGGTTAGTGTATATTCTAAATTAAATCAAATTATATTAACTACATGCATGCATGACCCATTAAACTTTAGGCTGTATTCGTTGAAATGTGTAAACCATGCAAAATACCATTGAACTAGAATAACTTGGTGTTTAAAATTTTATTAAGTTTTGTAATTACTGTTTTTTTATTTTTACAGAGCACTTTGAAATCCAAGCTAGGGAATGATCTAGTTTACACAGGGTGCAAAATGGCATATAAGAGAGAGGATATGCGACATTGTCAGCTAAACAACATACGTAAAGTGGTACAACATTTAAATCTTAAGTAATAAATCGGTCATGCCCTGCTGCCCGGGCCTCTGCCCTGCCTGCTTCAGGTACTGGGTGCGTCTGCTTTTATAACTCCCTATTACAAATTAGTTTCGGGAAGAAATTGAAAACATATTTTTTGGGTCAGGATTTCCTCGGTGGTTCGGTTGGCCCAGACGACAATCGCAACTGTTTTGGAACTATGAGTCTGATAACGATTAGGTTCGTCGCGCCTCTGAGCTCAGATCTCTGAGGATTTAGGCCCTATATAAGTTTATTATTATTATTATTATTATTATTATTATAAGGCACATAACCAATTTGCTTCGGGTACTCGGTGCGCCTGCTTTTATTACTCCCTCGATAGTAACTCGCTTGCCACCTAACTCAGCGCATGGTTTTGCCATGGCCTTGTCATATCTTAAACAAACATTGGCCACCTACGACCAGGCGCGGAGTCGCTCTGGTTGTGTAAGTATCCGGTCGCAACAACCCTATTGTTTTCGCATGTCTAGATTTGTCACAAATCAGACAAACATTGGTCACTTACATAGCGGTCATGGTTGCTTGAATACCCTGTATTTTCGGTCATATGTCAGCTTTAACATCACTCTTAGAACCTGGTGTTATATTATTTACAAGCCGCTCTTTGACCATCTGTCAAACCTTAGTGCCCATATAGAATCTGGTTTGTCCTAACTGCACACTTGTGATTTGAGGTGTATCTTTCAGTATTTTACCATCTTTATATTAATAATTTATATATTTGAATTCATGAATACCATGCTGGATTCTAAACGTTTGCAAAGACAACTTTTATAGATTTGTCACGTTTTATGGTAAACCGTTCTTTGTGCATTTCAGGTGTTTGATAATGTCCATGGAGTACACCCATTACAAGAATATGTATGCGCTCCTGATGTGGAGGAAGTAATTGTACGTAACTGGGCCCCTTATATCAACCCCAATGTATTACCACTTCAGTTAGGGGATGAGATGTTTCTGAACCGTAGTCAGATGAGGAGACTGTTTCCGCATGCTCAATCAGTTAGACATATTGAGGAGCCTTCAATGAATCAAGGTAAACACTTTTAACCATAAGCTGCCATTCTTCTTAAACTTTTTAGTGTGTGGGACCATCTTCAGACGTTAGAATCTAACGTCTTTAAAAGTCTGAAGACTGTCCCCGCACCGATTTTTTTTTTAAATACTGGCAGTGGTCCCATATCGCAGGTATTCAAAAGACGCAGAAGGGCTAACTAAGACAAATTCAACAAGACCCTTTGGTCTTCATAGTTTAAACAAAACTATGTCAGAGTTTTAAGGGTTAAAATAAGACATATTTCTTGTCCTGCTGAATTGTCTGTATTGTATTTTTCGTCATTTGAAGCTGGAATTGCTTACGCAATTTCCTGCTTCAAATGACGAAAAATATATATATTTTTTGAAAATTCGCGGAAGAAAAATATTTATATTTTTTGAAAATATGCGTCTTTTAAATTGGGTTATTCGATTAACTGAGCATCTACCACAAACTACAATATCCACTGAAAATCCATTTTCAGTGACATATTATATTGTTTAAAATTTGGATACCGTATATATCCAGCCGTAGCAGGACAAGGGTTAATAAGCCCCCTTTTGTAACACACCTCATCAGAATGTGTCATAGAGAATGACTCATGTGGATGAAAAGCCTCATTCTTACTAAACTAAATCGCATCCTGATAAGCCCCTCTTTGTCAAATTGGATATTTATATACCCTAGGTAAATGTACCCCTTTTAAATCCATGTAGTGGGAGGATTCTCTAGACTTTTGATATTGCTAAAGTTTTATCCTGCTTTCCAAGACAATGTGAATGACTGTCCACGCGATAAACTTTAAATGGTCAATGCTAACTTTTTCTCAGAATTTTGACATACAATAACATTCTGAGACGACATTTATGGATTTCTTGGCATAGTGAACCTATATAATGGACCAAGTTGCGCTAGGGGGTAGACTACCATTTGATTTGCCGAGGTATGAGTACAATTTATCAGTCAATTCCCAAGCCAATTTTCATGAAAATTCTACACACTCTATTATTGCCCGGTTTTGCCATTTGTTTTTCCTGGGACCTCGAGTTCTTTGATTTCTTTTTCTCATACTTCCGTTTAGTTTTAGGAATATATCCTGATACTTATGTGTGTGAAGTTAGTTACTTATATATATTTTGCTTATTCTCGGCTCTTTCAGTTTAGATTTTTTTCCATTTCATATGGAGTTCTACAGGGCCTCGTGCTGAGATCACTGATGTTTATGATATCTAGTTTTGACCTCGACTGACTATCTTTGTATGCGGATGATCATCAAATTTCCAGTTTGCAGAGACATCTTTGCATAATGGCAACAGTTTTAATTGGTGTGTCTACGTGGATGACTGAATAACAGAGACGTTATTCATTGGGTTAAAAAATCAACGTGAACAAAAATGTAATTTTTAATAAAAATGTCTCATTCTTAATTCTCGACAAAAACTTGGTTTGTGGTATTTTCTAGCAGTTTAAAAAAAACACGTCCATTTAAAAAAGTAGGCTTCAAATATTTTTTAAATTTGTGACCTACTAAGCATTCTTAAAATTCCAGCCGGTCAATAGCAAAATAGATCATTGTAATTCCGTTTTCTACAACATCCACGAATTTTTTTTTGTTAAGTTAACCATTGCACCCTTTGTTGCTGCACTAAAACATTATTGTAGAATCTTCCTTTGAAATTTCGGATTTCATTTCAAAATTATGCACAATTACTTTCCTAACCCTAATATACAACAGATGAAATCCACTACGCAAATCACAATATATTTTTTGTTCCCCTATATCAAAAATGGGTCGATGTTTTTTTCTCAATATCGGTCCAAACTTTGTGGAATCCTCTGCGTATACCCATATAAAATATCCAAACAATTTTAAATTTCGGCTTGGCTTCCCCGTCCTAATAATATAACCCCTAGTAAGGTCATGTTCCTGTTGACGGACTTGCTTTGGTCTGGATTATGACAAATAATCACGCTAATATAAGTTATTCATGTGAATTTCGATTGATTGATTGATTGATTGATTGATTGATTGATTGATTGATTGATTGATTGATTTATTGATTGATTGATTGATTGATTGATTGATTGATTGATTGATTGATTGATTGTTTGAGTGATTGATTGAGTGATTGGGTGATTGAGTGATTGAGTGATTGAGTGATTGATTGATTGATTGATTGATTGATTGATTGATTGATTGATTGATTGATTGATTGATTGATTGATTGATTGATTGATTGATTGATAATAATTCAACACATGTAAGTAAATAACACATTTCAAAGTCAAATCAGGCAATGTTCAAAATATAACATTTATGAATGCTACTTATTCCTAATTAAAATGTTAATATATTACAATGTCAAGTTGATTTGATTCTGCAGACGGAGATGATGCCCCAACTTTGACCCTAGAAATACTAAACCCCGAAGCACTATTTCATCAAGAGTACAATAAAAGATATCCAGGTGAGTGCAGACTTAACCATTTAACCGCCAAATTATTCAATCTGAATTTTCACCCACTTGAAGTTGTGTCTCGCTGACGTGATCCACAACTTCAAGTGTGTGAAAATTATTCAGATTTGACAAAATGGAGGTCAAGTGTTTTCAAATATTGCTGATTGATGTCCCATTTTATCTTTAACATATTTGAAAGGTGGTACTTAATTTGCTAATAACAAATGAAAACCCGAATATATTCGACACCAGCGGTTAAAGGGTTAACCATTAATCCTTAAAACGCTGAAATAATTTTTTACATCAACCATGGAAAACAGAATATTTTTTTCAATTTTGAATCATCAAGAATGTCTCAGTTAGCTCTTTATGCTTCATTTGAATATATAGTATTGGTCCAAAGCCATTAGAAATATTTTATTTCTAACAGTGCGGTGATTGACTATAGACGTCGGAATCTGACGTCTACAGACGTCAGATCCTGACGTCTACAGTCTATCCCCGCACTGTAATGGTTCAAGTAGTGATCCACTGCAGGGGCGTAGACGGTACGCAGCTTTCAGATATATGGGGCAGGGGCGGATCTAGCTTTTAAGTGAGGGGAGGGAGGTTAAATTTGAAAAAAAAAAAATTACTCTAAAGGGGTCGAGGGGCCGCCCCCAGGGAAATTTTTGATTTCCAAAAGCTTTCTCATGCAATCTAAGACATATTGGGCACTCTTTCTCACTCAGTATATCACCGAACCCTAAATAAGGTGAGGTTTTTTTTCTAAGGGGGGTTGTGTTTAAACCCCCTTACCCTCCCCCCCCCCTTGGATCCGCCACTGGGGGGAGTCAAGAGGTAAAATTCAGGAAATCTCTGACCCTCCCCCCCCGCAAGAGATCGTGATGGTAAGCGCCACCTGGTGAATATATATCTCCACCAGATGATTATATACCGCCACCTGGTGAATTTATAGTAAACAGCCATTGGAGTGCACACAGGGTTTAAAAACGTCAAGTTACAGAATTTACCACAGAATTTACAGAGTTTTACCCACCTGAAATTGTGTCTCGCTACCGCGTTTAGCAACTTCAAATCGTCGCCTCGGAGCTAAAGGATCCTATCTGCCACTCTAACGAGTGCCAGATAGGATCCTTTAGCTCCGAGGCGACGAAATGGGTAAAATATGCCCGCACGTTTGAGTCAAAATATAATGTCAATTTAACAATAAAAACTTAATTTCAGCTTCAATTTGTTTTGTTTGAAGGACAAAAGAAGATTTAAAAAACGGCTACAGACCTGATTTAGTAGGCCTACATAAGGCGGTACCATGTTCAAGTTGATATTTCCAGCGAACAAAAGCAATTGAGCCAATGCCGTTTTATTGTTTGATCACCGTCTGCGACGCTGACTGATTATTTCAGCGCCATTGAACAGCTTTCGTGTTTAAATATGAGTAGTTTTAGGCCACTTCAGGCTTGAAGTGGTTGATCGCGGTAGCGAGACACAACTTCAAGTTTATATATTGAGTAATTATCATTCCAATTCACAGTTAATAGACAAAAGTATTTTTTACAAAATATGTTATATAAAATGTGGGATGCACAGTAAATTGATAGAAATATGTTTTACAAAATATGTTTTGTAACATTTGTTGAATGAAAATATGAAGAAATAGCTGGTGTTAGGAAGGCTGAAGTTGTACATTTAGCTTTGTGGCTCAATTTAATTGTCAATAATTATTGCGATTACATATCTAAGACTAGAGCGCATCATATTCCCATATTGCTACAAAAAATGTATTTTAAATAGTTTCTTATGCCTAGCTGGTTTTAGCATGTTTAATTGGATCTCAAATTATTCTACTTTGTCCTAATCATGGTATTTATCGCCTATTAAATGTGGCATTGCATGTGAAAAGTAGGCGAGCTTTTCTGAATTAATGTTCCTATGTAAAGTGCATTGTTGTGTCTCAAAACAAAACCACAAATAGTTAGCAGTTTGTGTCTTAAATCAATGCTGTAGATTGGAATCTTTTACGATATTATGTATATTTATCAAATATAGGCCCTATAGTTCACAAAAAATGTTTAGAAATGTAATTGTCCTTGAAGATATGAATTACAACGTATACACTAATCGCATGTTTTCTTCTATTGTCAGATATCAAAAGACCTACAGAAGACTAACATGGGAGTAAACGAGCGATTCGGGCTTTACTCTCTCGGTCTACAATACCAATAGGATATGAAAGATAAAAATCAGGTGCCAGGGCAATTGTCTATGCTTTTTTAGAAATGATAAGTCAATGCGCACATTGTCATATAGCACTACATAATACCTGTCGTTTGCATGTGTATTTTGGGAAAGATCATGGAAATAATATTCCTATTTTTATCATATTTCTTTTTTCAATCCGAAATGGATCAGAAATGTTACATTACTCCAGCATTTTAAAATAGATGAAGGTTTTTTCTTTTTCACATTTTGTTGCATATATGTAGCACGATACTTAGATTCGAATATTTAGGTATATTTTTCTCATAATCAAACTGTTTATAGGCCTACTAAATAATACATCTGAATTGATAATACAATAATAAAAATAAAATTAAAATATTATGCTACTTCATAGATTTAGATTAATCATATACATTGTCTATTCATATTGCATTACTGAAGTCCAACAATTATATTATAATGGAATAACATAAGGCCTATAATTATTATGTTAAAATAATAATTAGTTGTGCTTTCCATAAAACTTGTATAAACATGGTTCTTCTCAGAAAGTGAACAGTGGTGGGCTGTATTTCATCAGAATTTTCTTGTTTACTCAAAATAAGTAGCTTGCCATCCTTTTTGTAGTGATATATTAGATATTAATTTTTGAGAATTTCTAAAACATCATTATGTATCTATACATCTGTATAATTAGGTGGCCTCTGCGATAGCGGTGACATATTCTGCTCACCATGGTTTTTACAATATATTTGAATGCCACACTTTTATCAAAGTTTATGTCAAATAAATTATTGATTGATTGATTGATTGATTATCATTACATGCTACTTGGATTCTTTTTTATTACAATTATTCCCAATGTAAAAATTGGATCGAAATGAGTGATAATTTATAATAAGATGCACTGACCCGCAGACGCGTAGTAAAATTTTGTGTGCTTTCGCAATGACGTCACAATCAAATTCAAAGTAAAAGCAACGCTGGTCTAATGCTATCCCAGATCATTCATGATGTTAAATGAACCTCAAACCAACGCCTCTCCGACGTTGTTTCGGACATTTTGCTGAAGCTCGTTAAAGTAGTTAACGTGACATAGAGCGAAGGTAAATACACTTCTCCAGCATACGTTCAACGTTGGTTATGACACAACTTCTGACGTATGTCAGAGACGTTAGGTCAACATGGCATATACATCGATTATTTCACTAAACTTAGAGCCTTTATTCCTCCTTTAATGTATTTAATTTAAAACGGAAAGTTATGAACTGCATCAAAGTTAGCCCATATCTACCTTAAATTTCATTTTTTCAAAAAGTGAATCCAAAGACTAGACACATCCTTTTCACATGTACTCCACTTAGAAGAGCATCAAGATAAATCGTCGGTCTTTAGATGGCGATATCCCCTCGAGCATTGAGACGAGGTATCTCCAAGTGTAGGTTAAGTGTTCCTGGAGGAAGAAGTCTCGCTATTCGCTAAAGGTTAGCGGCTCATTGAGGGAGAGTGTCAGGAAAAGGAAACGATCAGTGACAAAGACTAAGTCATTACCAGTGAAGCATTAACCGTTTGTGCTCTATGGGTGCCTCTAACCCTTTTGAAACCTTTGAACGCCCTGATATTTCCACTTGTATCTGATTTTCATTGACGTTCAGGTGTGAATTGCTGGCGCAATTCACACCTGAAGGTCAATGAAAATAACCTGAATTCGCGGAATACCTAAGTGTAATATATAAAGATATAGATGTTTCATTGACACAATTCAAATTATTACTGACTTACATGTCATACAAAAAATAAAAATGTACATGTATGTACAACAGGATTACTTCTGTAAATATCACATGGAAATATGCATAATATGTACACTTGAAAGCAAGCTTGCCATTACATATGTAAAGACACATAACACAGGATATTTGTAAAATGATGGCTGAGAACGTTATGGTCAATCTCGTGTCATTATACCTCAACGCCAGGCTAACCATCATAATATGATCTTCGCAGATTTTTTAGTCAATCAATTTTTTCAACGGATTTTCATGAAATTTGGCAAGCACTATTTTGCAAAACAATCCCAGCAGACCTTAATATTTCGTGTGTATTGCTAAAGTTAGATCATTTGATATATGTAGTAAATTAAAAATTAGGACTTCCCCCATATTACCCTATTTAAAAACTCTGTTTGAAATCCAGGATTTCATTACATGCTAAATACAATAACCAATATAATTTTGTGCAATTAAAAGAAAATTTCAAGATTTCAAGATATTGCTTATCACTGTTTATTGGTTCAACGTCGCAACAACGTCTTGTGCCTGGTGGGAATATTTTTGACTGGTCTTATTGGCATCCTGGTAACAGATTACCATTAAGCAAATCTTATGAATTATCCCGATGAGTGGGTGGGTAAGACAAATAGTAAAAAATAGTAGCTGCAATGTTACTGCCAATTTAACCCTTGCACTGTTAGTCCTGTATATGATTCAAACAATTCCCATATCAAATCATATGTCACTCAAACTGATATAAATTATTTTTTGGCATATGGTTAAGTAATCAAATAATGCAATTTGGAATATATGTAGTTTCTCATAAAATTAAATATAATTATTTTTCTTTAATGAAAGCTAGAAACTGCTTCAGCAATTCCAGCTTTAAACATATTAAATGAATGAGAAATATAAACAACAAAGCAAAGCAGCAGAAAATGTGTTAATTAACCATTAAAGCACTGACATATTTATATACATGTAAACCAGCGACCGAATGAATGTATGAATGAATGAATGAATGAATGAATGAATGGATGGATGAATGACTGACTGACTGACTGAATGAATGAATGAATGAATGAATGAATAGATGGATGGATGGATGGATGAATGAATGAATGAATGAATAATGGATGGATGAATGAATGAATGAATGAATGAATGAATGAATGAATGAATGAATGAATGAATGAATGGATGGATGGATGGATGGATGGATGGATGGATGGACGAATGAATGAATGAATGACTGAATGAATGAATGAATGAATGAATGGATGAATGAATGAATGAATGAATGAATGAATGAATGAATGAATGAAGAATGAATGAATGTATGAATGAATGAATGAATGAATGAATGAATGAATGAATGAATGAATGAATGAATGAATGAATGAATGAATGAGTGAATGAATGGATGAATGAATGAATGCATGAATGTATGAATAAATGAATGTATGAATAAATGAATGAATAAATGAATGAATGAATGAATGAATGAATGAATGAATGAATGAATGAAAGAATGAATGAATGGATGGATGAATGAATGAATGAATGAATGAATGAATGAATGAATGAATGAATGAATGAATGAATGAATGAATGAATGAATGAATGAATGAATGATTGAATGGCTGAATGAATGGGGTTTTCGACCACCTTTGTGCAAATAGATATAGGCTAAACTGGGCCAGAAGCCCAGAAGAACCTCCTGAGGATGGCGAGGTAAATGAGATGACACTGACCTCCAGACACACGATTCGAAATTTGAGCATGGCCGTCTGATGCCGAGCACACTATTTTTCGGTCACGGAAGCTCCCCTCAATACTGAATCTCCCCGGCAAACACGATACATTAAGCCAATGTTGTTTTAATGCTGAGCCAGAATCGTCCACATTAAAACAACATTGATCCAATGCATCATGTCTGCTGGGTCCTTGGATGTACAGACACCCAGCCAGCTGGGCTTGCAAGTGATGGAAACTATCAATACTAAACATTTGATTTATATTACAATAAACTGTTTCGCACTCTCACCTTCGGTCCTTCTTCGTTTAAATACCATAGATGTACATTCTGGTCAAATATCGCTTAGTATTGTGCACGAAAAATATATTAAAATCGTTATGGTGTAGGCCTACATTCATACTACGAATGCTATGACGTATTAGTTATTCTCCTTCTCTTGAATATTCGGCAGCGAAAAATAAAATACATCTCTTCTTCAACGACATCAAAATCACAGAATATACAAAGTCTGACACTATTTTCTAAATTTACCTGTGTCATTCCTCAAGGGAGAGAATCCCGCATCTCAATTGTGCCAAGTAAGACATTTGTTGTCGAAAAAGAAAGGGACCCAGTTAACACAAAAAAATTGTATAACATTTATACAATGTTGGACCAACGTCGAGGACGTTGGACCGACGTTGTATAAATGTTATACGTTGTATAAATGAAGACGTTGAGCCGACGTTGTATAAATGTCATTGTCCGCCGTGCGGTTTCGAACCCCGCTTGGAGCAGGATTTTCAGAGAGATATCGTATCCCACTTTTCAATCTTTGGACATTGTTTCGATGTTGTGTCCTTGAGCAAGACACTTTACCCTCAAATGTTTGGCAATGGGTACGATAAGTTCAATGTGCCGAAATGGCTGCAAGACCGTATGATCTCCGTGGAGTTGAAATGACACACGGATGAACAGGTCCAGTGATCAGGGGGGAAAATGTAAAAGTCGGATGATGCGTCTTCAGACTATAAACCTTTACCTTTTCGAAAAAGATTAAGAGCAGTGTAATTTTCCAGTTTTCCAATCAGAAATTCATTTTACGTTCCCTGTACATATGCATACACAATACACTCTGATGCCATATATATATGTAATTGTTAGACATTTAATTATTAGACATCTCTTACATTATTATTATGCATATTGACATAAATATAATCAAGGCCAACATATTATAAAATTAAGCACTTGTTTCAAGTGAAGATGAATTAATCTTCATAGGACTGTGTTGATTCAATGAAAGCAATGATAAACTGTTCAATCGATGTCGCATTATCAAATGATAGATCAGAATATTCTAACAGTGATGTTTGATATCATTTCCACGCAAGCTGCGCCATATGGGATCCCTTACGGAAAAAGACAAATTAACCCTTTGCCTAATAATCACGACTGGTCGTTTTTAATCCGTTGTAATAATCGATTAATTATGGTTATTGGGAAGGAAATAACTGATTAAACATTAAGATTTGTAATTTTTTATTTCAAATTAAACAATTATGAGTAATTTTCAACTACTTGAGATTGTGAATCGCGGTAGCGAGACACAATCTCAAGTGGTTGAAAATTTAGATAAATTATTTTAGTACGATAAGGGTTAAACCAAATCCATAGAAGTGGTGCTAGATTTGTAACATCAAATTATAGAAGGTAAGCTAGTGTTTCAGGTATGCTAAACTCACTTGGCTGGGACGACCTTCAAATCAGACGGAAAAACGTCAGATTGATATCTTCTATACAATTTTGAACGGTCATGTCAATATTCCCGTGAGTGTTCAATTAATTCCTGCAGATGATCGTACTCGTGGTGCAAAACAACAAGAGCTATGAACACATCCGGTCAGCTACATCAGCAGCAGCTGCTAGTTATTGTAAAAGAACATAGGAATAAACTGCCAGACTATAATAAATAGTAAGAAAATAGCCTCCCTCCACAACGTGTTATATTACGGGTTAGCAAGCATTCCGTATCTGAGCCGTAAGATGGCGTTCCATCAAAGGCACGCGAACGATTTCACCCCTATTAACGCAGGTGTCGCATATATTCGGGTTTTCATTTTTTATTAGCACATTAAGTACCACCTTTTAAACATGTTAAAGAAAAAATGAGACATAAAACAGCAATATTTGAAAACAGTTGACTTCCATTTTGTCAAATCTGAATAATTTTCACTCACTTGAAGTTGTGGATCGCGTCAGCGAGACACAACTTCAAGTGGGTGAAAATTCAGATTGAATAATTTGGCGGTTAAAGGGTTAACCCTTATTAACGCCCTCGAAATATATTTGAATTGAGTTTACCTAGCTTATTGACCTTTTATGAATCCACTCGGCTGATTTTGAAACATTCTGACAGTTATTTATCGCGTGAGAGCATTTTCAAAACACCTTCCATTAAGAAAGTGGTTAAATTTTACTCACCTTGGAACTTAGTGTGAAACGATTGCGATTTCACAAACGATTTCACACTTAGTTCCAAAGTGAGTAAAATTTACCCACTTTCTATATGAATCTTGGACCCATAAATACCATATTATCCACCTTCCATTAACTATTTGTAATGATGTGAGTATCTCTCGTTTCAGATACATGCTGCATTCAAACCCGAAACATAGTGGAGGGCGAGATCCTTCTAAGGGGTTTTGTCAAGTTAAAAAAAATAAAAAAATCAGAGAAAAACTCGTAGCTGGTGGGTGGGTCAAGCCCCAACTCGGATTATTATTTTCTGGCAAATCCGATTTTTGCTCGGATTTTTGGATTTTTTTTAACTTGACAAGACCCCTAAGTAGGATTAAACTGCTAGAGGATACTTCTGACTAAAAATCCAGATACAAAACTGTCACGTGATTCATAAAATCATAAACGTGACATGTTGGCTTATAAGGTTAGCACGCCCACGACTGGATATCCCTTTTAGCATGTTTAGCCGGACAGAATCACTCGGACCCTGACACGAGACAGTGTCTGTGTCAGTGGCGCCGGACACGAGACAGTGTCTGCGTCAGTGGCCGCTAAATTCTCCATCCGGTCAAAAAGTGCACAGGCTATCTGGTGGGGGGGGGGGGGAGGCGGTAATTGCGTGGTCGTGCCATCTCGTGGCCACGTCTTAGAGGGAAGTAAACCATCCAGGTACGTGCTTAAGAGGTCCAACCGGACAACAGCCCAAAGTGCTTCACCAAAAGATACATCATACGTGGATTCAATGCTGGTTTAAGGTTGGGCCAGCGTCGCAGACGATGGCCCAACATTAAAACAGCATTGAGCCAACGAGTCGTGCTTGCTCGTCTCTCCTTCTCTGACTTGAAGGTCGCAAACTTTTTCTGATATTTTTCGCCACTCACGTTTTCTCTATCTGCTGTGAACCATTTGACCCTAGGAATCACACTCTGCTGGTAATCATTTAACTCAAGACTTTGACCCAATGTTGCTTTATGGATGGGATAACTTCACAGACGCTGGCTTAGTGTTATGTTATAATTTGGACGTTTTGTAGCAGACAGACAGACAGACAGACGGACAGATATTTTATTGACATAAAGACAAGTCATTACTGACTTATTTGTCATAAAAATGATAGAATATATGTACATGTATATACAAGATGGTTAATTTGCTAAAATCACACAACAATTTACATGGTATCACATACGGAATTAAAATCATGTTAAAAAGCATTGCCATAGTAAAACACTGGATATAGCGATAAAATAACAGATAATTGATTGCTACTTGAACAATGCCAATATGTGAACATAGGAGGTCTATCATTTTGTTTCCCGCACCAAAACCAGAGATAAAATAGCTACTATATATGATTCATAAATCATATATGACATTTATGTAGCATTTGTTTTACTATTAAAAATATATTTATTAATAAAAATATATATGTTTTTTAATTGTGGTACTTCACCACAGGATTCTTTTGGTCAGCTGTTTTATCGTCTAATCATTCTATTATTACTCATTTTATTTTTTCTTATCTTATGTGGACATAAATGACACATTGTTGATTTCTTTCCTATATATGAAGAAAAAATATATTTCATATAGATCTGACTAAAAGGAACCTAAGATGTTTTCTATCTTTTTCAGCTAATACGAGTCACTATCCCACTGTTGGATCAATGTTGGTGCTTCGTCTACGACGCTGGCCCAACATTGATAAAAATAGGCTTATCACGTCTCATGTTTGCTTGGATTCACATGAACATGCATTACAATCAGTATAAAGGCATGAATCACCTCCGGTCATATCGGGCTCGTGGAAATCGACCCCTGTAGTCTAAAATTGACCGATCAAACACTCAAGTCATTGAAACATAATCGAGAATTACCGTCCCCGCTGTAATGCTTATTTGACTGACAGTTAAAACATGCAAGAATAGTACAATATCATTATTATTAATTGAATATTTTTTTCCAACATTAACTTTGGTTGACGGGAACAGGTCGAGACGACCTCTACACGGCCTGTCAACCATATCATGCTCACTGGTTATAGGTGCTGGCATACTTATCATGTGAGGTAACGTCATATCCAGTGATTTAAAATAGCAATGTTTTTGTGTACATGCAATTTTAAATTGTACATAGTATAGATTATAAATTTTGTGATATGTACACATAAAATAAAATAACCGACAATTGTCTGGCATCTGTTTCCCGCACCAAAACCAGAGATAGAATAGCTACACTGTGCTCAACACCATGTAGCAAAAAGGGACACTCTGAAAAGCGTAAAAACCTAATTAAAACTTCTAAGCGCTTTAGTTGTTTATTTTATATAAGGACATACAACTAGGGTATGTATAAAAGTAAAATAGTAAAAAACGTATGGTATTCTTAGTTTCAACATTTACACATAGGCCTACATACTTCCCGAAATGAAAGTAATACTATTAACCTAGAATGCATCTGCTGACGTCAGCTCATACAGCCGTCGCGCAGCCCAAATATGCTACCTCAGGTCATTAAAATTGATTTAAAACATAATGAGTAATTACCGTTCCCGCTGCAATCAAGCACCTAAGTCATTACAACTTGATTTAAAGCATAATGGGTAATCACCGTCCCCGAGTGATCAAGCACTCAAGTCATTAAAACTTGATTCAAATCATAATGGTTAATTACTGTTCCGTTTGTAATCAAGCACTCAAGTCATTGAAAGTTCATTTAAAACATAATGGACAATTACCGCCCTCCCTGTAAACCAGCACTCAAGTCAATAAAACTTGACTTAAATCATAATGGATAATTATCATCCCCCCTGTAATCAAGCACTCAAGTCAATAAAACTTGACTTAAATCATAATGGAGAATTACAGTCCCCGTGGTAATCAAGCACTCAAGTCATTAAAACTTGATTTAAAACATAATGCAGAATTACCGTCCCCGTTGTAAAACAGGCACCCTACAACCACGTCTTGTGTCACATAGCCGATATTCTCATACAAGTTACGCTATACCGTAGGCTTCTAATTGGTAGAGATGGCCATCTCGACCAATCAAAAAGCTACGATATATCATAACTTGTACAAGAATTCGGACCAGTTGATTTATGTTGCTGGTTCAAATATCCCAACAATCACGAGACGTTGAGCCAATGGAGGTTTAATGTTAGCCCAGCGTCGCAGACGATGTGCAAACATTAAAACAACATTGGGTCAGCGTATCGTGTTTGCTGGGATATGTATAAATCTGTACATTGATAAAATAAGAAATATTTGCTATACATTGCACGTTTTTATTCATTGTATTTATCTCGACAGCCGATGTGTAATGTATTTGATTTCGCATCTACGGATGCAGAATTAACAAAATAGTAAATGTATGGAAAAACTACTGACTGACTAGGGGATATTTTGTGAGATTACATATATGCCAACGACTAAAATACTATTACGAGATACAACTATTATAATTTTCTTAAATAGACGTAATCAACTGGTAATGATGCTAGCATTGTGTCTATTTGTTATTACAGTAATAGTTATGGTTATACATACACTTATTCATTCAATTTGTTCTATATGTCATTTTCACCCCCTTAAAGTTGTGGGTCGCGGTAGCGAGACACAACTTCAAACGGGTGATTTTTTTTATGTAGCGCTTATGAAGGTTAACCACCCAACCCTCTCTGCTGCAATCTCGACTATAGCATTTTAATCTCTTTGGATCCAAATGTCAATGCACTGCAAAATAAACTGACTTATAATGCCGGCACTACCATTTATGCAGTGAACCAAAGTTGTCTTTTTAGATCGAGGTTTGTTTCTAGCATAAAAAAAAGACTATACGATTAAATAATAAATCCCGATTCGCGCTTTGGTGAGCTGGAATATATAATAGCTATTGAGGGTGATAATTTCGGTTATTATTATTCAGAAATTAAAAAAAAAATGATTTAACAAATAGGCCTACGAGTACCAACTTTAGATGCTTGTCGCGGTAGCGATCCACAACTTCGCGTGGGTAAAAATAAAAATAAAATTAATTATTACTTTTAAATTATTATTATATTGCGTTTGAAGGGTTATTTACGGAGCCTAGTATTACATATAAGGTTTGTCCTCATTCTTGTATCACATGTCTCCCAGTCTGGCAATGTGCAGATGCATTTTGGAGAGTAACTATACCTCATTATGGTACGCCACTAATGGCTTGCCATTGTTTGTCTTGATGTGCTGCGGAGAACAATGCAGTTTATCATACAACTTATACCTGTACATCAGTCACTTGCCAGCCAGGTCAACATGAGACGTTCAATGAACGTTGTTATAATGTTGGTCCACCGTCTACGACGCTGGCCCATAATCAAAACATTGTTGGTTCAGCGGCTCGTGTTTGCTGCCAGGGCTTGTCTGGCGCCTACACTTTCAACACCATCTCTCTGTCTGAAGACTATTTAGTAAAGGTGAGTGAATGAATGAGTGAATAAATGAATGAACGAATACATGGATGGACGAATGAATGAATGAATAAATTAAAGAATGAATGGATGAATAGATGAACGAATAAATAAATAAATAAATCAATCAATAAATGGATGAATGAATGAATAAATGAATGAATAAATGAATGAATGAATGAATGAATGAATGAATGAATGAATGAATGAATGAAGGAATGAATGAATGAATGAATGAAAGAGTGATTGAATGAATGAATGAATGAATGAATAAATAAATGGGGTTTTAGGCCACCTTTGTGCACATATAGGCTAAACTGCGCCAGAAGAATCTCCTGAGAATTGTGAGATGAATGAGATGATAGGATTCGAAATTCGAACCTGGTGGCCTCAGGGTCAGAGAGGCCCCCAACAATACTGAATATTTACGACTGAGCAGAAAAGAAACATTTATTAGAGATCGTAGTTGTAGTGGTTAATGCTATCACTTAGATCTGAAACAGCTGTGACGTTAGGCTTCACTGAACCATAATATTTACATTGTGGAATGATCATTCTGCGCATGCGTGTCATTGCATCACGCGCCCACAGTTTTTACTCAGCGAATCATCACGACTCTCCTACTGTAATGTTGAACAAAATATAAATAAATATCTAGAAAAATACAAAAACTCTGCTATATTGGGTAATCCTACTGCTTAAGACTGAAAACAATTATTAAAAAAAAAAAGCAAAAAAATCAGTGTTTAAATAATAAATAATTTATTATTATAGTCAGATTCGCATTAAATTCATCAACCAGGATTGTTGAATTTCGCGGATTTCTCAGTCAATTCTCAACCAATTTTCATGAAATTTTACACACACTATTTTCCATTCATTTACCCTGAAAATTTCGCGAAGTTTTGATAAGTATTTTAGATGCTAGACCATTTGACAGGTAATAAAATTCCGAGACGAAGCTAATGGGTTTATAGAGGGCAACATTTTTAATTTATTTACTACATTTCAAATGGTTTAACTGCCTAAATACTTATCAAAACTCTCGCGACACTTTCAGGGTAGTCACGACATGAATGAAAAATAGTGTGTGTAAAATTTAATGAAAATTGGTTTAGAATTGACCGAGAAATCGGCGAAATTCATTCACCACGGTTAATGTGAATTAATGCGACTATATATTTTTATTCTTTAAAATTAGAACAAACAGTCCGGCAGTGGGACGAGGGTAGAATGGTGTGATATAACTCTTACATTATTGTCACTGTTGCAAGTCTTCAAAAACATTACATAAAACATTCTCTATCATTACACGTTTATATAATTGTATTGTACATTGTATTTTGTTGTTGTTTATGCAACAATTTCACATAAATACTGATGAAATGTCAATATTCATGATTATTATGTAGGGGACAACGTGTACATAAACAATGACTTTTTAAATATAATTTATATAACTGAATACACACAGATCTGTCTTTATATATTCACTATGTAACATATGCTTATATTTATTCAATATATTTAATAGCCGACAGATGTGACTGGACATATAAACCCTTTCCAATACAATTCTTGATGTGCTAAATCTGTTAACCCTTTAAGTCCTCACTATGCATTAAAGCATCATTTACATCCCTGAAAACAGGCTTTATTTTCCTACAACTAGGGTTTTTAGAATGAAAATTTCCACGAAACTGGTTTACAATACTGGTTTTCAAGTCATCTTCATCCACTACAAGTCGAGAATTGCGACAGCAAGTCGCGGCTTGTAGTGGATGAAAATGACAATGGTAAATTCGGGCTTGAAAGGGTTAATACTACATGTCGTGCGCATATAATGAATAATTGTAAATTGAAGTTTCTGGGTACATAATCGGCTCCGGTCACATAGGTTACGTCACGTGTTCTTGTGGGATTGGTACATGCTATCATGTGTGTTTATATAAGGGCCACAACTGAGCAGAGAAAACCGTATTATCACGTCTCAATAAACACAGGACATAAATCCAATGATGGCTTTATGTTTGGCCAGCGTCGCAGACGGTGGCCTAACAGGAAGCCAGCATTGGCTAATTGTGTCATGTTTGCGTGATTGTACTGTGTGATTGTATTGTGTGATTGTATTTGTGAACTGCATTCACCCAAAAAACGTTTCCTGATGTACCATGGAACGTGTGTGGTGTACTGATAATAAAACTGATAAACAATGATATAACATCACGTCAAGTAGTGGTTCACTCCATTGTCTTTCGCTTTCACTTGCATCTGGCGTGTTAACCATTACAAGGCTGAAGTAATAATAATAATAATAATAATATAAGCCATTTCATATAGCGCCATACATCAGCCTTTTCAGCCGTATCTTGTATTAACCATGGAAACTAAAGTTGTTGTTTTTTCAATTTGAAATAATCATAAAAGTCTTAGTTAGCTCTTTATGATTCATTTGAATACCTATGACTATGTTATGGGTCTACGGCCACATTTTAATATTTTATTATTTTAATTCTTTCAGCGCAAGGATCGTCTTTATACGTCATATTCCGACGTATAAAGACGATCCCCGCACTGTAAGGGTTAAGCTTCTGAACACAGGTGTCAAATAAATGCTCTCTTTCTTCTTATTATTTATTACACCTCAATAACACAAAAACGGCGAAATGAGACATTAAAACTACATGCATGGCATATTACAAATTACAATTATGCAAAAAATCTAATATGTAATTGGCACAATAAAATATTTAAAATCTTGTTAGAAGAGTAAACTAGAGTATATGTGATAGGGAATGCCTAAGGCCATAGTCAGGTCTACCAATAATCTGAGAGAGCTCACAATATTTCTTCATCTTTTACTAGTGCTGTGTGAGATGTTTACGTTTAAATTCAGTCAATATGTGCGGAAAACCTATATTATTCATTTTTATATATGTAAGATCTTTAAAAAACACACAAACTGGGAAAAATGTGAGTCAAAATAGATGGAGATGCAATTATTCTGTTATTTCCAAATTGAATCCAAACACCCTGTTTCTTATTATTGTCATTCACCTGATGATCATAATTTCTTCTTGAATCAATTGGGCCCCTTTAGTTCAGTAAAATTAGGTTTTTGATGGGAACAAATCGGGAAGATATGACATTTGGGGATTGAATATTGAACCCCACCTGACCAACATACTACAAGTCCCCTGAAGGTCCCCTTGCGCGCTTGCCGCTAAGGGGGTAGGGGGGGGGGGGCTTGACAACATCCGAAATGGCCGCCAATGCAACGTAATGTGCCTTAAGTTTGCCTCCAAGTAGAAATCTGTTCTGGTATAGGTTTCTCTCACTCAGTAAACTAATTCAGAACCAGGAAAACGACACATTCTAGCCCATATGTAATAATTTATTGAAAGCCATTTTTTTCAATTTCAGAAACTGAGGGAAACCAAAGTAACAGGCAGTTTGTAAGAATGTTTAGACTACTGACAAAAATATTTTATGAATGTTGATCACTGCCCAGCACTAGATAACCTGTCACTCACCATATATCCGCTCTAGGCCTATTGGTATGTGGTCTATGTGATGTCAACATATCGTGCTTTTACAGCAGGGAAGAGTTGTTGGCTCTAATTCAGGAAAACCAATTAAATTAATTTAAATGCCCATTGACCACGTGTTGCACCATGAACCCATGCAACTGAGACTTATATTTCGATTGCCTATTAAAACTATGTCATTTTCAACAGGCGAAATATAGTGATCGTGTTAAAACTATTAAATTAAAAAATGGGGGTTTCTGTGTCAGAGCCTTGCGATGTCATTAGGGGAGGTCTCCTCCAGACATACATTAATTTTCATTAACCCTTAAAGCGCTGAATTTTTTAATAAAAGCCTATTAGACTAAAGGGTTTATTTCAATTTGATGTCATGATAAATGTCTTATTCAGCTCCAAGTAATCTATAGAAGACACATGTATCCTACACACAAAAACAGTTCCATGCAGACTGTGATGTTACCTCAGATGAATATGTTACATACAAAGTACAGAACCAGGGAGGAGGGCAATACAGTTCCAGTTGTCCATCGCCACTGTTAAAGAACAATGTCCGGTTCATTCAGCTATTCGCGAAAAACTGGTATAAGTGTAAAAAATGATGAGACGTTAAATGTAATTACTTTCTCACTGACTAACAGTGCTTAGCTATGTAAATCTAGTTGGTAACATTTATGGCAACATATGCCATGCAATGTGTTGAGAACCGTCTCAAAGGCTTCCATAAAGCCAGCTTGTGATAGAAGATCAATTCTAAGAAGAAGGCAATTAAATTACGGTAGTTCATAAAAATCCACAACTAGAACATAGAACTAGAACATATTGGAGTATTTGAATGTGTCTTCTTCGTCAACAGACTCAGTCGCAACAGCTGGATATTGCTTTCGTTTGTCTTTTACGCACGTTGAGCAATAAATACAGCTCTGACCAGATAACAATTACCATATATGAGATTGTAGATGGAGCTTGATGGATGGACAGCTGCAATCAGTTTGCATGAAAACGCTTCATGCTTCACCTGACGAACTATCACATTTAGTATGAATTATGACTACGAGAAAGTATACAATGACGTCCAATCGTGGAATTCCTTACAACAATTCCGTAGTTGCACAAATATGTGATCAATATATTGATGAGGGGTGTTAGGTATATTAAGACATTCAAAATCATCAATTTAATCATTTCCGTGAGAAACGTCGGCCATCTTCTAAAATATTTAAAAAAACAAAAGAGGGGGAAATTGCGTCAAAGGATTTACAAAACATTTAGTTGATAGCATTGACTTTATTTTGTTAGGTTCGCATGGTAGTGAGATGAAAATTAAGTATTAATTATGCGAGAATTGATTTCGCCTTTATGATACCATTTCTTGTGCTCACTGGCTTTATTTGGAGCATTAACTGGTTAGGATATCTCGAACTACAATCATAGCTTTTAAAATCGTTTGAAAATATGTATCGGGAATGGCAAACTTGACATTTGAGATTAGACCTGTTATAACCCATCTGTCATATCTATATTGTATTATATTTTAATTACACCTCATACATATTATATATAGCCATCACAGAGCTGCACATAAATATATTTCATATATCCAATATCTGGATAAATATTTATCATGAGTTGATAAATTAGTTACAGGAATAGGTGAAGGTACGATCTCTACATTGTGATAGCCAGTTTAATATTTATTTTAGAATTCAGATTTCTAAATAAATATAATTCATATTATAAATATTATAAATATTATATAGGTCCATGGGAAACATGAATGTATGCTGTCTAGATTGTGACGGATAGCGTAGTTACGTGTACTCTCGTACACACCTGTAAAACAAGGCCAAAAGGCAGTAACTACTTACTTTACAAGTAAGCAGTTACTGCCTTTTGGCTTTGCGGAGCAGTGTACTGCCTGACACACCTATAATGTACTTCCAGTCACCACAGTCAGGTCACGATCCGTCACAGACCTGCTAGAATGCATGGGCGTCATGACGCCAGCCAGCACTGTCACAGGCGGAATATCCCACTAGGCACATGACGTTGTTGCGACGTTGAATCAACGTCATTGACGTTGATTCAACGTCGCAACAACGTCGTGTGCCCAGTGGGATTGGTCCATCATTAAAACAACATTGGTTCAAAGCCTCGTCCATACTGTGCAGAAAACTCACTCGGGACCAGCATCGCTAACGTTAGGCCAACCATTCGTATAGTAGTTGGCAACACTCTGATTTTTACTATGTTTTTATAGTGTGCCCAGACAAGGCGTTGGGACACCCCCCCCCCCCCCTCTGTCTGGCGGCCACTAGCCTTGGGCAGTGGAGTGTGCTGGTCAAACTCCGAACCTAACTTCAGAGCGCACAAATATTTTGAATGCTATTTCAATAAGCATAAAACGTAGCTGTTACCGGGAGGCTGCCAATACAAGTCATGTTTTCTATTTATAATTGTGATGTATCGGTTGTGATGTTAACTCTCCTGGTATCCAAATATGCAGACACCAGCTATTAATTTTATCCACATTAAAATGTGAATATTTGCCGTAATTCTTAAACTCAAAGTTAATAAAAAATGCCTTGATTTGATGAAATACCTATAATAGCCCAAATAAATCTAAAATCATGCTTATTGTGATCGAGAATACGTGTATTTTAGCGCGGCGACCGACTTGAGACGTCACTGATGTCTATAGACGTCATATTCTGACGTCGAAAGTCGATCCCCGCACTGAAAAAGTAAAATAGTTCTAATGGCTGTAGACTGATAACATAAGTATTCAAATGATGCAGAAAAAGCTAACTGGGACGTTTATGATGATTTCAAATTGAGAATAACAGTTTGGTCTACATGGTTTTTACAAAACTACTTCAGCGCTTATAGGGTTAAATAGGTCATGCAGTGCATAGATGTGGAAAGGGAGCTGTAATTAAACGTACATCTGTAATAATAATTTCAGTACCAACGACGCTTTTATTAGATTTTCATATGTTTTTTTACTATAAAAATACATTGCCTGCCATTTAGCGCAATTACACAATCATTGCAAATTGCAGTAAATCATGCAGTTTATTACAACAAAACAGCGGCGAAATATGACAATAATGTTTCACATTAAAGTCGACATAAACATATCATTTCATGCTGTATTTACATTTATTATCATTCGTTATTTTTGCGGCGTGTTGTGCCTCATAAATAATTAGGGGGACTGTGTTGTTTAATGTTCACGTAAGGTACCGTGTCTTAAAAGAAAAGAGTGGGGCAAAGTCTCAACTTCAGACTTTCTCTTGTCGCGATTTTGGCCACAAAATACGAATAGCGTGGTTTGTTGCGTGCCATTGTGTAAGAACGTCTAAATGTGTAAGAAATTATTGCAAATTGAAACGCGAATGGTCACTCTCAGATTTGAGTACACAGTAATGAAAAATAATAGTGAATTAATTTACATACACACTGGTATATAAATTCATCCTCAATGACTCTTAATATTATGGTACAGAAATAGTTTGAATATCTTGACTGTATGTTGTCATATGTTGTCAGTGTAAAAAATAGCGACGAAATTTATATTTTGACCACTTATGTGGACGGACAAAAAACACATTTTTACAACATCGCGTCATCGAGAATCCTAGTGGGAAAATAGGGTTCCCTCGGAAATATACTTCTAATTGATGTATCTGTTTATAGCCCGGCCAATATCACAGATAACGGAACAATAAGGGTGTCTACACCCATTTTTGACGGTCAATGAAGATAATAAACCTTTTTTTGGAGTCATCTGATGTGTTGCAGAAAAAAATAGTATGCAAATTAGTGGCGACATAACAGAAAATTTGATTTTACTTCATATATCGCTCAATAGGCATATCGTTGATAACTGAACAGTGAAAAGTTTATACCCCTAGGTTTTGAGGGTTAGTGAACACAATTAAAATATTACAAAAGTTATCTAAACAATTGCAAAAATAATCTTTGCAACTGAAGAAGTGATCACAGCCACATTAAAAGTCATCTCAGCCATTACAAAAGTTATCTTGGCCATTAAAAAAGTGACCATCCTCTTTAAACCACTATAAAGGTGATCTTGGTCACTAACAAGCTGATGTCAGCCACTGAAAAAGTGAGCTCGGTCACTACAAAAGAGATCTTGACCACTAGAGAAGTGACTACAATCACTTTAAAAATTATCTCAACCACAAGAAAAGTGATCTTGGCCACTGAAGAAGGGATCACAGCCACTTTAAAAGTTATCTCAGCCACTACAACAGTGATCTCGACCACTACAAAAGTGATTACAACCACTTTAAAAATTATCTCAACCACTACAAAAGTGCTCTTGGCCACTGAAGAAGTGATCACAGCGACTTCAAAAGTTATCTCAACCACTGCAAAAGAGCTCTTGTCCAGCGAATAAGTGATCATGCCACGTTGAAAGTTATCTAAGTCGCTACGAAAGTGATCTTGGCCACTAAAAAATGATGTCTCTAAGAAAGTGATATTGGCCAACGAAGAAGTGACCACAGCCACTTTAAAAGTTACCTTAGCCACTACAAAAGTGATTTTGGCCGCTGACGAAGTGATAACAGCCACTTCAAAAGTGATCTCAACCATGACAAAAGTGATCTTGGCCACCGAGGAAGTGATCACAGCTTTAAAAAATATCTCAACCACTAGAAAAGTGATCTTGACCACTGAAGAAGTGATCACAGCGACTTTAAAAGTCATCTCAACCACTGCAAAAGTGATCTTGGCCAACGAATAAGTGATCATGCCACGTTGAAAGTTATCTTGGCCACTAACAAACTGATGTCAGCCGCTAAAATGTGATCTCGGCCACTACAGAAGTGATATTGGCCACCGAAGAAGGGACCACAGCTACTTTAAAAGTTATCTCAGCCACTATAAAAGTGATCTTGACCACTAGAGAAGTGATAACAACCACTTTAAAAAATATCTCAACCACTACAAAAGTGATCTTGAGCACTGAAGAACTTATCACAGCGACTTCAAAAGTTATCTTAACCAAGGCAAAAGTGATCTTGGCCAACGAATAAGTGATCATGCCACGTTGAAAGCTACTACAAAAGTGATTTTGGCCACTGACGAAGTTATCACAGCCACTTTAAAAGTTATCTCAGCCACGACAAAAGTGATATTGGCCACTGGAAAAGTGATCACAGCCACTTCAAACGTTATCTCAGCCACCATAAAGGTGATCCTGGCCACTAACAAACTGATGTCAGCCACTGAAAAAGTGATCTCGGTCACTACAAAGTGATCTTGACCACAGAAGAAGTGATTACAACCACTTTAAAAGTAATCTCAGCCGCTACAAAAGTGATCTTGGTCACTGAAGAAGTTATCACAGCCTCTTTAAAAATTATCTCAGTCACTACAAAAGTGATATTGGTCACTGAAGAAGTGATCACAGCCACTTTGAAAATGACCAAGATCACTTTTGTTGTGAGCGAGATAATTTTTTAATGGCTGACGTCAGTTTGTTAGTGGCCAAGATCACCTTTGTGGTGGCTGAGATAAAGTTTAAAGAGACATTGATTACGTCGTTGGCCAAGATCACTTTTGTAGCGGCTGAGATAACTTTTAAAGTGGCTATGATCACTTCTGCAGTAACCAAGATCACTTTTGTAGTGGCTGTGATCACTTCTTCAGCGGCCAAGATTACTTTTGTAGTAGTGGCTGAGATAACGTTTAAAGTGGCTGTGATCATGTCTTCAGCTTAGGCTCCCTAATATGTGAAAAGAAGTGCTGTCTAGCTCCACTCTACACTAGATCACACATAACATTAAGTTATACTAATTAAATTATACTAGCTTATTACAGCAAAGTCTTTATTTTTTAGATGTGATAAGCTTGACTAGCCCTAATCTACTACTTTTTTTAGGAATAAGCATACATCCATACATGCCATGCATGCAGGCCTACAATGTAGTTTAGACCAACTCAATTAGCCTACCAAGGCTGGTCTGAGCCTAAGCCACAAAACTATGATAGGCATATCCCGTAATAAAAAAATGGCTCTGGTCATTTTTTTAGATGTTGGAAAAGCAGTTAGTGTTTTTTTTAATATTAGATCAATCCTATAATGTTTTAATTGTTTTCACTAACACTCAGAACCTAGGGGTAGTAAACCTGTTGAGCGATATATGAAGTAAAACATTTTGTCGGTTATGTCGGCACTAATTTACATACTCTTTTTTTCTGAAACACATCAGATGATTTAAAAAATAGTCATTGACCCTCAAAACGTGGGTGTAGACACCCTTATTGTACTGTTATCTGTGATATTGTCCGATCCAAAACTAAATATACATTTTTCGGTAATGGCGGCACAAATTTGCATAAATATGGCACGTGGGACATTTTTTCAGCTTGGTAACATAGCTGATCGTTTTCTACTGCTTTTTGTTCGAGCTAGATACACCAATTAGAAGTATATTACCGAGGGTACACGGGAACCCTTCTTTCTCACAAGGACTCTAAATGACGCGATGTTGTAAAAATGGGTTTTGAGTCCGTCCACATAAGTGGTCAAAATATAAAATTCGTCGCTATTTTTTACACTTACCATCTCCTTCCATGTTTTGGGCATACCAATGCCCTAAATAAATTGGTGTGTGAGGGTTTTTAAAGGGGTTCACGCTGTGTGATATCATCAGATTGATGTTAATTAGGTGATTTTGTTCATGATGTTTATAATTGTGTAATATAAATTATGTTTGAATGTATGTGGAGTAATTAATATTTCCTGCACTACCATGTTGTATATTTTATAAGAAGGGGGGTTAAATTCCCTTTCATATGGTATATAGCATGTGTATAGTAGGGTCCAAAACCATGATTCCGTGACCAACCTTCTGCAAGTAACGTTTGGCGGTTGTTTTAGGTCGCTTAAGGTATTTGTAAAAAAAAATAGGCTCCTACGCCTCTTTAAAAAAAGCGGGCGGAATTTTCCAGAGCGTAAAATCCAAAATGGCCACCATCGGTCAAAGTGAAAAGCAAAAATTCACTTATTTTATCCACTGGTTTCCCAGTGGAACATATTTTTGAATGCATTCATGTGGGAAATGAATTAATTGAGGTCATAGTAGTATTATTGACCATATAAGTGTAAAAATGTAAGATTGATACCCCCAAAATAGGAAAACGCGTCACCGAGGCGTACAATCCGTTATAAACAGCTAACTTTTGATCTGGCTGACCTAAAATTTCATGTAACACCTCTTTTTTATATACTTTTGGGGTGGGGAATCGATTTGTGGGGTTATTTTTTAAAATGTTGTGCTTCCTCCATGTGAAAATCTAAGATGGCCGCCGTCCAGCATAAGGAAAAGCACAAAATGATCAATTAATAGTAAATCAATTAAAAATGTTGTGTGCTCTGCTATTTGAGGCTACAAAAAAACAGTAAAAGCAAGTTGTAGAAAATATATTTCAATTATGACCTAATTAAGACCTAATTAGGGCACTCTGTCCACAATTCACAAGAAATACTTCTCCTCCCTCAATTCTTATCCGATTTTAATTACGTTTGGATTGTTTGAAAGAGCTCGTCCTGTGCATGAAATGATCTCACGGATTTTAGAAATTGTAATTAATAATTAGCTTATAACACAATAAAGACCTAATTAGAACACTCTGTGCATAATTCACAAGAAATGCTTTTCCTCCCTCAATTAATATCCGATTTCAATTTTGTTTAGTTTATTTGAAAGTGTTCGAGCCTGTGCATAGAACTGTCTCACGGATTTAGGGACTGACATCAGATTATTGGTGGTCAAGGTAATTTTTGTAGCGCCAGGGATAACTTTTTCAGTGGCCAATATCACATTTGTTGTGGCTGAGATAACTTGTATAGTAGCTGTGATCATTTCTTCAGTGGCCAAGATCACTGTTTTAGAATTAATCACTTGATGTTGACTTAATAGATGCCTCTGAACCAAATAATACCGCTCAATGAGGTTTTCGTACAGAACAGACTGTGTGCTCATGATTTATTTTCAAAAGATTCCAAAATATTATTTGTCATTTTTACTGCGGTCATTTTGGATTGACTCTTAAATAACATATTCTAGCACCTCACATATACATAGATATATTCAGTAGATTCATTCAGCATTAAAAAGTAAGTATAGACACAAAAACCGTGTTTTTGAAGTAAATATTACCCAAACCATGTTGAAAACTGCATTTAAAGATTAAACATAGATTTCACTGTGGCCATTTTAAAATAGGTCATATTGATTAACTTGTTTGCATCAATGAGTAAATACGGTTACAAGTGACAGGCTATGCAGACAGGTAACGGTTGTAGAATATGCCAAACAGGAAGAAAGAGTAATTTATCTGGCAGATTAAGATGCTGAATACTCTAGGAACCCAGTAAACACAACACATTTGTATAACATTTATACAATTATATTTATACAATGTTGGCCCAAAGACGTTGGCCGTTTTTGTATAAATGTTATACAATGTTTTTTTTGTTTTCCGGGAAATGCCATGACGACATCTGGGTGAGTAAATATGCAGTCACTAAATGCATTCACTAATGAATTTAATAACTGTGGTAATGGTGCTGATACACACCAGTGGGACAATGATTAACACTTGATTTTAATCCTTTAAATTATTTTCACAATTATATCTCTCACATATCCTTAGTTTAGTTGGTTCAGTTTCATTTTTCTAATCTACCACATTATATATTCCCCCTCTTGTAATTCCGTGGATTTTTTACGTAGTTTTCTTGTAGTTTATTGTGTCAGGAAGTGAAAAAGTCATCTTGGCATTATTTGGCGAACATCTTGGACCATTAACGGCCCACAATCAAAAATAGCCACCAAGCGACATAGATTTTTTTGGTAGGGTTACGTAAGTGTCTGTCATTGATTTTCTGATAAACCGATCAGCACATGCAATATACCATGTGATAGATAATTAAATTCCCGTACTAATAATGCATCACTCATTGCAGTAAATACGCTCAAACATGTTTTTTATTATAAAATAATCAAAATGAACAGCAAAACAACCTAGTAAACATGGTCGAAGAAAGCAACATAATAAATAACAGTTATTGGACATATCCCTATCTGGCCTTTGTCTTCTGTGTATAAGTGATTACTTAAAATTGTGCGTTAAATATATATATAAATATCATACATATTTTTGACGGAATAATATTGCAGCCTTTCATGAAAATATGTCGATTTAGCCTGGGCTGAAATCTGAAACATGAAACTTTGCTCGGAATTTTAGTGTATACTTTATTATCCACTTGTTTTTATATAATTTGTGTGTGCTGAATTCGAATCTGTCGGATAACATTCTATATTTGTTGACCCTAACCTTCAAATTAGCAAAACACAAAATGGCCACCAAAATGTTAAGAAAACCCCATATTTTCCATAGTTTGTATGCACAATTTATGGTTTCTGCAAGATTGTTAATTGATAATTTTGTTGTTGTGTCATTGGAAAAAAATACCTTTATCTGACCTTTTGATCCAAGACATCCGCCGTTTTTTATGCATTTACTGCTACTATAAGTATACTGTTGAACATATCGAGAGGAAAAATTCAAAATGGTCGAAAAATTCGCCTTCATATAAAATATAAATCATTCTATTGTTCTCATTTGTGGCTCGGAAGTGCTCAATATACTGATTTTGTCTGACTTTGGAGCCGAAACAAGCATTTCTGATGTTCATTGTTCATCGTCTGCCCTATAGTTTATCGTAAAATCTAAGATGAACGTCATTTTACATAGTTACCCTTAAAAAATGACGTCATTCTAAATATTAAGCACATAAAAACATGTTAGAATATACTGTGTATCTGGATTACGATCAGTAATTTTGGCGGGGGTTTGACGCTCGCAATCATTGCCTCAAGGGTAGCCTTGCAAGGCTAGCCTTTTGGTGAGTCCTTTAAACACCAATATTCTGCATGCCACTATGCTATTACAGCAGACAGCATAATAGATTCACGGGAAGAAAGCAATTCTCATTAAATATTGATGCAAAACGCAGCATCTCAATTGTCCACTTTTTTAAATAACTAAAAAACTTATTTATTATTGAAATTTGCATATAATGAAGCCAACGAACTATAATTTCGAGCATGACATTTAATTTTTAAATCCAACGTACATATCTAGTGTTACAAACTGTTCGAAGACCCAGAATGTGCAGTGCTGCCTATGGTAAAAACGTTGCAGTTGTTTACACTCACTCACTCACTCACTCACTCACTCACTCACTCACTCACTCACTCACTCACTCACTCACTCACTCACTCACTCACTCACTCACTCACTCACTCACTCACTCACTCACTCACTCACTCACTCACTCACTCACTCACTCACTCACTCACTCACTCACTCACTCACTCACTCACTCACTCACTCACTCACTCACTCACTCACTCGCTCAGTAGGCCGTAAACACAGTCTAGGCACTTGAACAGATTAAAGCGCTGTATATGCACAACCAAGGAAGATGGTCTGGAATTTGTAACAAATAAGCTGCTTCTATGTAAACAACCAAGCTGAAGGAGCGACTGTAGGTTTCAGAGAGAATGTGGAGCATTTTAGCTGAATATTTCGCTTGTTTTTGGCCATGACGAATCATTGTCTGGAGTGAGATCGAACAACATAGGCTATGTATCAACGCCATGCCTACCACAAGTTGTCCTAGCATTGGTACATAGCCTGACTGAGTTGTGGTGTATTATGAGATACGTACAAACAATGCCTCATGTCAGGCACATCAGTTTATTTGTCTGGAGTGGGTGATGTAAACCTGTGGCCAAGTTTAATGACAGACGCACGTGCCTCTAGATAAACAAAATGGCGGCAGTATAGTATAAAAGACAAGGCACTACACTGATACAACATCAGTCTATTCTCTGACATCAAATCACAGTGACATCATGATGAAGTTTGTTATTCTTTTGGCTCTTATTTCAGTGGCTGTGGCCGGGCCCGTTCGTTATGGTGACGGAGGCTATGGTGTAGGCTACGGCCACGGACGTGGAGGCTATGGTGGTTATGGCTACAGAGCTGGACTTACCGCTGTGTGAGTATCAAGTAATAAAACATAGCTTTAGGATTATTTGCGGGTCAAAATTCCACCTTTCAAAAACTCAGTCTGCTCTAAAAAACACGATTGCTTGAGTTTTAAGTTTAAGATTTTAAACGACTTCGAGACAAAAAAGTTATATCTGCTGAATTAATTGCGACCAATTGAAGACTTACGCAAATAGTAATTCATCTAATTATGTTCTTTACCTTAATTTAGTCTGAAGCTAGTCTCTGAGAAGTCAGTATCCCATTCGGTCTCCTCAGACTCGCAGTTTACATTTTTAAAGATGACTCACAAAATAAAATGCGAATTCATAGCATACTGCTGAAAACGTATTGGAAATTGAAATATTAATCAGAAATTAAAGTTAAGTCATCACTTAGTCACCACCAGGTTTTCGAATATTTTCAAAATTTGGCGCGAATGGAATTGGTGAGCAACCAGTTGACGAAAGTGATACTTGCTACAGTACAGAATAAAAATAGAAAATAAGTTAAGATAGATAATTAAAAATATAACTTTTCTCTTGGTCGTCAGTGAGTCGTCAATCGCTCGTTTTGCAACGGATAAACCTTGACACGTGCGTGAGAAATGAACGACGTTTGTATTATCTGTCCCATTAAAATAGATACGCAAGCGAAACTGTATAAACTCTTAATACACTGAAATATTTTATCCAAACCGTGGAGACCAAAGGGGTTTGAAATAAACTTAAATGTCTTAGTTGGCTATTTCTGCTTCATTTGATTACCTATGTTATGGGTCTACGGCCATTACAAATATTTTTACCCATACAGCGCGGGGATCGATCCCCGCGCTGTAAGGGTTAAACATACGAATATAAACAAAACGTCTAAGTGATAACACAATGCGATTCTAGAGCACTTTTACTAAAGTTACAGCTATGATATTTGTAATGCATTTTTCACTATCTGTGACGCGCATGTTCACAGCTCACTCTTAGAAAATATGTTTATTTAATGTGTTTTTGCAAAATAAAATCACATCGTGATACCATGAAGAATACTAGTAGGTCCTTGTATTTTAGTATTTCAGTCATCTTTGGATTTTAACCACATTGTGGATGTAGCTCAATACATGTAGTTCGAATCATACATTAAACAGAATTTGGAAAATATTATAATCGAAAGAGGGTAAAATACAAAAACATTATATTAATATGATCACTGTTTTACAGATAAATGGTAGCATACAAGATTGGCGCACTAGCTGTGGTGTGATGCGCTAAACAAACAGAAAGAGTAACATTTTGTGCGCTTGCAATCTAAACAATGTATTCGCACCTCTTCATCCCTAAAGCGCTGAAATATTTTCATAGAAACCATAGAGACCAATTTGAAATCACCAAAAATGTCTTCGTTAGTTCTTTCCGCTTCATTCGAATACCTATATTATGGGTCTACTGCCATTATAAATATTTCAATTCTTACAGTACGGGGATCGACTATAGACGTCAGAATCTGACGTCTACAGACGTCAAATTCTGACATCTAAAGTCTATCCCCGCGCTTCAAGGGTTAAAGTGTTGTCCACTGTTTACACTCCAAGGTGATACATTAACCCTGTCATTGCTAACGACAACTTTGCTCGTTTTTAATATGTTTAATCTGTTTCATTAGCTTAATAAATCACTGTTATTGGGACTGAAATGTATGTTTAATTACTCTGATTGGTTTAATTTGAGTCCAAACATTACAAATTATGATGTTTAAACATACATTTCATTCCAAATAAAAGTGATTTAATCAACTAATAAAATAAATAAAAACGATTATCATGATTAAAGTCGTGCTTAGCGATGAAGGGGACAATTACTTAATGCTTGGGATTGCGGTAGAAATTTATATTTAAAATGAAAATGCGAATATATGAAAATTTGAATAGATGAAAATGTGATTAAATACCGGCCTGTTAAAACTCTTTCTTGTAATAATTCTTGATATTGTCTTTTTCAGTCATGATGGTTATGCTGCCCCTTACTCTAATGACAACCGCCAGAGACAAGTGAACCACATTGCTGAATATATCGGAGCTGGAACAGGAACTGCCAGATACGACGGTGTTCCCGGCACTCGCTACAACTTCCCTTACAACAGCTACCATTAAATTGTCTTCACATCAAACACTTTTGTACACAGAAATAAATAGAATTCTTTATAATTATTGTTTCATGTTCTTTAATCGTTCGGTGCCAACGTCTGACAAAGCCCTATCACGATGTACAATAAATGATTGAAATAACGATGATCTCGAAATCAAATTTAACCCGAGTAAGGGGAGAGCTGACCATTGTACTGCTGAATTATTATTTTCTATTTGTTTCTATTTGTTTCTATTTTTTATATTGATATTTGTGAAAAAATAGACATCTCCAATATTGAACTATTAGATTAATTGAATGTCTACAGAAAACTATTTTATCAAATTTAGTAATATTTCTGTTGATCTAAAACATGTTTTAAACCGTAGACCTACATATACGATTCCCACAGCACAGGGGCAAACAGGTCCATGAAAAAATATTGCGAAAAATGAACCACAGTGATGAATTTATTGAGGCCTCGTTCCCTGATACAGAGCGTGCTAAAATTAAAGTTATACTAAAATATTATTTTAAGAGCATTATTAACTAACCATGGTAAAGAAGCGCATTATAGCAAATGTAGAGGGACAGTCAATAAAGCTAATTTACTCACACTGGTGTAGATGTTTTGATAACCTTAGTCTAATTCATATTAATTTTAAATGTAGTTCATTATAGTCACATCAAACATTTTTGTACAAAGAAATAAATTGAACTCGTATAATTATTGTCTCATGTCTCAGATGTATTGTGTATAAGGTTCTGGTGATCACTTACAAAGCTTTCGGTGGTTTGGCACCTGAGTGTACCTGGCAGAACTGCTACCACTCCGAGGTTTTAATAATTGCCCGCGGGATGCCAACACTTTAACATTACACCAACCCATAGCCCAAAAGAGAGTCGGTGAAGGTGCCTCTGGTTTTGGAGCACCCCACCTATGGAATTGATTACCGAACGAACTCAGTGCATCCGGTTCCCTACCGCAGTTCAAGAAGTTGTTAAAGGCACATATGTTTTGACTCCCGTGATTGTACAGCGCTCTGATCCACACAGTGCGAGTGGGCGCTATAAAAGAAGCTTAAATAAATAAATAATAATAAAAAAATGTTACCAATCGGTTACCAATCCGTGAAAATTAAAGACACTCTGTCAGATAAAGTCACACTCTTATATGGAGTTCCCCAGGGCTCTATGCTAGGATAAGATAAGTGCTTTTTACTTATAAATACATCACACAACTATTGTAGTGCTATTATTGACATAAACCACCATCTTTATGACGATGATACTCAAAGTTACATATCTCTATCATTTTCAAACGCTAAGGAATCTCTTGAGAAGTTGCAACATTGTTTAATGGGTGTGTCGGTATGGATAACAGGGTCTAAGCTGAAGCTTAATCCTAGCAAGACAGAATTTCTTCTTATTGGGACCAAAATTCAAAGAAAAAAATTCTTGAATAATTTCCCATGCTTAATTTTAGGTCAAGACACAAATCCATCTACTAAAAATCTTGGTGTATTATTCGACAGCAGCCTGAATTTCCGAAAACACATATTCCAAACATGTAGGGCATGCTTCTGTCATATCTGTGACCTGCGTCGAATTCTAAAAAAAGTCTGTCCTTAGATCTTGCCAAGCAAATTGTAGTGGCATTCGTCAGTAGTAAGTTAGATTATTGTAACTCACTTTTTCACAATATGCCAGGAAAGGATATCGCTAGATTACAACGCTTTCAAAACTGCCTTGCAAGAGTGGTGACCAAGGCCCCACGATTTAGTCGTTCCGTTCCAATTATAAAACCATTACATTGGTTTCGTGTCAAATTTCGCATTCATTTTAAAATATGCGCAATAACATTCCGAGCCCTAAAAGACAACCAACCGGCATATCTGGCTGACTTACTTGTTCGGCCGAAATGCTCAAAATATCTACGTTCCACAAATTCAAATACATTTGTTGTTCCTCGTATAAAGCCTAAGACTGGGTCAAGAGCTTTCTCTATATCTGGTCCAGCCTTATGGAACGCCCTGCCTGAGCCAATACGTAATGCCAAAACAATCTTTACATCCCGTAAATTACTTAAATCTCATACTGATCAATACTGGAAGGGGAACCTCCTTGTAGCTGTGGTGTAAGAGCTTTACCGGGATATTTTCACCCCCCTTCACCTAAAAGTAATTAGTAGTACAATTAAAAGTAATTAGTAGTACAATTTTATTTTTAACCAAATTTATTCACCAAAACTGTTTATTAGTGATGTTAGTAATTCATTAAGACAAATCAAGGCCGGATATATAGGGCGTTAGGGGCTCAAACCCCCTTTTTTCGACACAAAGCTACACAAAGGTATACTAATCCATATAGGAAGGAGAACAACCATATAGCTGTAGTGTTAGGGTTTCGCTATTCATAACCAACTGAATTGATAAGCTTATATTAAACTCTATTAAATATTAAACCCTTACAGCACAGGGATCGACTTTAGACGTCAGTATCTGACGTGAACTTTCAATACATCACATCTTACTGTACATCAATATAACAAACCGCTCAAGAACAGCTAAGTTAGCCTCTGAGGGTATGTCTAGTTGCTTGGAAAGATGAAAGAACCCTTCTGTGACATCAGGGAAACTCTCCCATGTTGCACATGCCGTTTTCTCACCTCGTCCAGTAAATGCTGAGAAGTGCAGATGATTTTAAACTACCAAGGTTAGAAATATTGGCGTGGGCTGGAAAATAGCGGTGGTGCTTTCCAACTCCGAATGCGATCCAGAGCTCTGCAATTCCCAGAGCCAAGTTACCAATTTTTTCGCAGATAAATTATTTATTTTAACCCGGCTTGGTGGCAGCCGACTCCCTCCCTGGAAAATGAATGGTTTCTCCCTTATGTTATGGTAACCTTGCCTGGCTGCATCAGCCACATGAAGTATGATTCTACCATGGGTTTCTTGCTGAGTACAAAGTTCTAGATCCTCATTGTCCAATGTTTGAGGAATACAGGCAACAGCCTAACCCATTGTCGTTTTTTTAATTTTCAATGTCAATTTTGCAGATCTGGGTGGCAACATATTCAAACAGCTCAACTTTGTTTTCGTTTATTCTGAGGAAGCTTTGCCAATTTTGGTAGCTTTCCATGAGGCACAACTCTTTTATGGATTACAATTCCTTTGTTAGATTGTGGAGATTGTTTCAGTGACCCTGAGTTATAAACGTCTCACACAATGCCAAGACCATTTACCATTTTGGGATTTCAATAAGAGCTTTCATTAAAAGCCATATGCAATTAAAACACCGCCTTATTCTGAAAATAGTCATTCATTCATTACCGCTATTTGAGCCATAGTGGGCAATTGATGTATGAAATATAAAAATAAAACTATCTTTAATACCCAAAATACTTTTTTTTCGACGCTTGACTGATAAATATGTTTTTTATTGTTATTTATTCATTATATTACTTGTCTATACCTCAATAAGGAGATATAATTATCATGATTTCAATGTTGCTATCATTTTTTTAATTATTGATGTACAGCTTTTTTCATTTAAAATGACACACACCCCTATTTGTCCCATGGATACGCCTCTGCTTTGATTGAAAGGGCTAGCATCATTAAGAAACATTTTTGTAGATATTTGTGGTGAAACATTTTAATATTTTTAACATATGTTCAACGATTACTCGATTTTTTTTAATACAGGGGGGGGGGGGGAATGCCCCGAATTAAACCCTTACGCTACAGCAACAAGGTAGTTCCGCTCCCGATGTGGATTATAGCATTCTATAGATGTGTCCTTGGTCGTTTAGATCCAGCTCGTCATAATTTACTTGAATGCCTCCCTATCATTAATGCCCTATAACTTTCTTATACATTTAGATACAAATGCACACCCGGGCTTAATATGATACCAAGATGCTACGCTTTCAGAAAATCTAGGGTGTCGTCTGTTGGCGGGGGGGGGGGGGTGTATCACAACCACTTTTTTAGTGACTATGGCTCCCAGCCACATTAGAATACAAAGACGTCAGACTCGGCACCGAAGGAATTAAATAAATACATTGGCCGTAGACCCATAGCATAGGTATTCAAGTGAAGACAAAATTAAGAGCAAACTAAGTCATCGATGCAAAAAAAACCGTTGTTTCCCATGGCTTACACAGAAATATATCGGCGTTGTAAAACATTCAAAACTCATGTCGGGGTATTTTTCTCAAAATCAATGGGTGGAATAGACCTTTCACCCTTACAAGAGTGAACTGTTTTGGTTTAAACCATGGAGACTAAAGGTGTTTTTTTTTAATTTGAAATCATCATAAATGTCTTAGTTAGCTCTTTCCGCTTCATTTGAATACTGATGTTATGGGTCCACCCACAGCCATTAGACATATTTGATTTTTTCAGAGAGGGGAGTAGTAGGGTAGAACCTCGCCTGCACATTAACATAATCTGCTCCCACCCCTCCCCTTGGCTGTGATTGGCGGAGCCCCCTCCTCTATTGGGACACGCCCCCTTGGAAAGGTATCTTTTATATGGTACATATATATTGCATGCTTATATTGAACAGCAATGACAGACGTTTGCACAATCCTACTCCCTAATTTTAGACAGGTTTTGGGGTACCCACATATAAGCGGTGGAAAGTTTGTCCCTCTTGTCGTCTGGCACTGTGCCTACTAAATGTCGGTTTCCTCTATCAAGATTTCCACTCCTGGGAAAATAACAAAATTATAACATACATGAACACTTTTGGGATTAGCTAGTTTCGATCAAATAGTCATGAAGCCTCGTGTAATACCTCATTTGTGACCCATCTGCACGAAATGAGTCGCATGTAGGCTCCGTACAATTTGCGAAAATGGGCAATATGCACGGTATGGGCTAGTAATAGCTAAATATTTTTTTTTTGATAAATTTTGATGCTTTAAAGCCTAGAAGTTACATTTTAAGGCCAAAAATGGGTTGTACGCCCCAATATGAGTCAGAAATGAAAATAATCACAATTGTACAATATGGCTTCCATGTGTGGAAGTGTTGTGAATTGAAGACAACTTTTCAAGAATTTAGTGTGAAACCGCCTGGCAGAAATGTCTCTATTTTGGAAATGCTTTGAATGAATTAACAAAGGTTCACCTGGCTAACAGTATTTATCAAAAACAGACCATAAGAGATGTTTTAGTTTGGAACTCTTAAATGAATCAATGTATTTATTGACTATACACACTTGGATTATCAGGCGAACAATACACTATTGACTGTACACAAGACTGGTAATCAATGCTGGAAGAAGCTGACCCACTTGTTACTCCTGACACGAGAAAGCGTACACGAGAGGAGTCCTCACCCTCTATTGACTCAAGTCCGAGCCTCTCCCCCCCCCCTCTGAAGAGAATGACCACCGAATTTGTAGACAACCTATTGACAGCTCTTGGTGATGAGCGTATATGTAATAGACTGGGTGACATTATATCAGCCTCTTTACGTCAGAAGGTTGAGGATCAGGAGAAATCTATTCAAGTGCTGGAGCAGAAAGTAGCAGAGCTGGAGAATAAACAGCGGATACAGGATGCAAAGGCAGACGAACAAGAGAAGTACATCAGACGTGAAAATGTGCGAATCTGGACTGGCGAAAAAGAAAACGAAGGCGAAAACACAGACACCATTTATACTCAACCTGGCCACGATAATGCAAGTTAGGTCGAAGATATCAGCCGTTCTCATCGCGTGGGACGTCCCGGAACAGGAAAACCTCGGGCTATCATTTGTCGGTTTCTGAGCTGGAGGATCAAGAGACAATTTATGAAATCCAGACCCGCCCTGAAGGACAGCAAGGTGTTTGTCAGCGACGACCTGACACGGGCACGGTCACACTTATTTTACCTGGCACGTCAAACGAAGGTCCAGGGTAAGTGTTTCCAATGTTGGACCTTTTGTGGAAACGTATTCCCGAAGAAGTCAGAGAATGCGGCACTTATTCTAGTTAAAGACGGTGAACACATCGACAGTGTGTGACCTTAAATATTATCTTTTAACGTCCGTATCATACACGCGCAATAAACACATCGTTACTTTCTAACTTATGAAATAATCCATTACATTAATCAATTACATACTTTTATTTATTGCAAATCAATGTTTTTTCTTTAATTCATCTTTACTTTACATAGATTATGCATGTTATTGTATAATTTTAATTATAATTTCGTACCGGTATCCTTAGGACCCACCAATATCTACAATTAATAAGTATTTAATGAGTCAAATTGTCTATAAATCTCTATATCTTTAATTTATTTAATATTTTACATGTATTAAATTGCTGAAATTATATTTTCATAATCGCTCCACAATTCTATCTATACTAGACTATTTAGCATAAATGTATCATGCGCATTACTTTATTCTTTTATCATGTTAACTTCATGGTATGTTAGGTGTGTCAGGCCTTTTACAAGGTTCATGGGCTGTTATTATGACATCACAACAGTTCTGGTTTATGAGTCATACCTGACCATGGCATACACCCACCTTTCAGTGATTTCATCAACATGTGTTTGTGATAAATTGTGTCAATTTTTCTTTTTTCTATCCATGTTGATGGATTTGTTCTATATAGTTGTAAAATATGTGCAATGTTCTTTTTCAAACTTTTCACCTTTCTATTTATTCATCAGTACATTCATTATTATGTTTTCAGTTACCTGTAACACCAAATCAGAAATGTTATCTTGTCTAGATAAGATATTGTATTTGATTTTGAATCTAGAACAAAACGCGTCTGTTTCTGGATTGCTGTGTGCGTCGCGTGTTGGAATGGGGGGATGTATCTGGCAAATAATACACTCGGACAGACTGTTATCGAATATGACAATCTCCTAGACAAGGCGCTGGCTCTAAATCGAAAAGCCCAGATCTATGTTGCAGAATTACCACTACGCTGGGACAAACCTGGGATAAATGATAGCATATTAAATCCGAATGCTTACCTTCAGCATAAGTCAAAGAAATTAGGTAGAATAAATTATATTAACAACAACATCTTCACTCGATGCCGCAAGACTCACTACAGCGTAGATAAACTACATTTAAACAACCAAGGGAAAGATTTGATGGCACGTAATATTGAAATGATGGTAAATTTTCACACACAGAAGAACTTTCCTCAGAGTTAGTGAACAATTTTCCGGACAATCACGTGCCTGTAAAATCGCCTGAGTGTCATCGTGTGACCATACTGTCTTGGAACACTCGCGGAATAACGGATAAATTACAAAACAAACAGTTATGTGAGTACATTTGTCAGCATGATATCGTTTGTTTAGTTGAAAGTATGCTAGACTCTCAGAAGACTATCTACTTCTCAAGTTATACTGTGTATAATTTTGCACGGCAAGTGAGACATAAAAAAGCGAAGCGCTGTTCTGGTGGTATAGCTATTTTAGTTGCTAATCGGCTGAACAAACATATCGAAATTAATAAAGTAAATGAGTGCTTGGTGTGGATCACATTTAAGAGCAGTGTTAATACAAATACTAAAAAAAGAATAATGATTGGTGTCGTTTATGTACCACCAATAGATTCGAGTTATAATGTTATAAAGCAAGATATTTTTGACATTATTGAACTCGAATATAGTAAATGTGCAAACAATTATGATAATTTTCTTTGTGGGGATTTCAATGCCCGCACAAGCACCTTACCGGATATTATAACAGATGAATTTACTGCTTTTACCAGTGGTCAGCCAAATTTTGCATGCTCTAATATCTTAGCCGATTCACAGCGTTATAATATGGATACTAAGGCAAACACCTATGGTAAACTGTTATCAGAACTTTGTAAAAATACAGGTCTTATTATTGCAAATGGTAGAATTTACCAGGATAAACACAGAGGCTCTTTTACATACTATAATAAAAATGATAAAAGTGTAATAGATTATATGCTATTTGACCCAAACTGTTACAATATGATAACAGACTTTGCAGTAGCACCTAAACTAGTCGAATCCGACCATTGTCCTATCGAGTTTGGCCTGAAAATTGAACCACTTTGCAATACACATAAATCCGTGAAAGATTATGACCATATGACTGTATATAAAGCTTATCACAAATATATCTGGAATGTATCGCGTACTGACCAATATAAAATATATCTATGAAGAGATGAGTGTAATATTATAATAGATCAACCGATATTAAATGCCAGCACTGATCGATCAAGCGATTATATATGTAGCCTCATACATGAGCTTATCACTACTGCATCTTCTGGCATTTTAAAAAAAGTCAACATTAACAAAAATAACAGCTCCATGAAACAGATGCCAACCAATGCCTGGTTTGATTCTGAATACAATGAGCTTAGAAAAACTATAAATACTTATGCAAAGCGGTCGATATTAACTCACACCGAGAACAACAATTACTACCATAACTTATGCAACAATTACAAACCCATGATCCAAAGAAAAAAGCGAAACTATAATACAAACTTGAAAGTAAATCTTGAAGAGATGTGTAGTAACAATCCAAAAGATTATTGGGGTTTCTGGAAACGCCTGCGACGACAGAACCTTAGCGAAAGCACAATTGAACTATACAAATTTTACAATTGTTTTCTAAAACAAAGTGAGCCACCTACCGGGCAAAACGCAAATACAAAATTCAAAACTATACAACAAAAAATACCTATTGATAAATTGATAAATGAAATTCTCAATGGTAAAATTCAATTGGACGAAGTAGAGAAAGCGCTAGGTAGAATATGAAAAGGTAAAGCGTCGGGTATTGACGGAATTCCGATTGAGTTATATTCTTCGGACATTAACTATTTCACACCTTTACTGACAACATTATTCAATACCATTTTCGATTCGGCAGATTATCCAGATGACTGGGCACAAGGGTTGATATACCCAGTTCACAAAAAGGGTGATAAGTCAGATCCACAGAACTATCGGAAAGTTTCTCTGATTCCCTCTCTTGCAAAAGTTTTTGAATCTGTACTCGAAAATAGATTGTCATTCAAAAACTTAGTGTGCCGTGACGATGATCCTCTACAAAGATGCTTTAAAAAAGATTGTAGGACATCTGATAATTTATTTGTGTTGTACAATCTGGTTGAAACGCAAAAACACGTAAACAATCGCTCTACGTTTGTTATATAGATTTGACCAAAGCTTTCGATTATTTAAACAGAGATGCACTGATCCTGAAACTGCAGCAGCGCAATGTCGACGGAAAATTTCTGAATACAATCAAATCTATGTTTCTTATATCTAGCAGTCGATTTAAATGGAATGGCAAGATTAGCAAGCCTATTAAAAACCGTTATGGTGTCATGCAGGGGGGTGTCTTAAGCCACAAACTTTTCAATGAATTCCTGCAGGATCTCGGAAAATATTTAAATCCTAAATACGGTCTTAAGATAGGAGACACATATACCTTGCGTACCTCCTATTTGCCGACGACATAGTCCTCTTTTCAGAATTTGCAGAGAGCCTACAGGCACAAATTGACTTATTTTACAAGTACTGTGAAATATGGAATCTGATAATAAGCATTGCTAAAACAAAAATAGTGATTTTCAACCAAATATATGCTAAACAATCATTTTCTTTCACACTGGCCGAAAATACGCTTGAAATCGTGGACAAATATAAATATTTAGGTCTTTGGTGTAGTAATAATAAAAATATATTTGTAAAAAACCATTCGTATCTGGCTGAACAAGCTCGCAAAGCAATATTCACAATTAGAAATTATAGTCACAACTTAGGACATCTAACGCCAAAATTGTCTCTAAAAGTATTCCAAGCTCAAATAGAGCCAATACTGATGTATGGTAGCGAGATACTATTTATTGGTAAAGAAATATTGGACTTCGAGACAGTCCATTTATCATTCTTGAAAAATATGCTTGGAGTCAAACAACAAACCACATCAGTTACTATTTATGGGGATACAGGAAGGTATTCTCTCTTTTTAAAACAACAAATTCTAGCTTTGAAATACTGGATTCGCTTGATCTCCTTGCCTAGAAGCTGTTATTTGAGAATTGTGTACAACTCACTGGCGTCTCTTGATTTTATTGGTGAAACAAATTGGTGCTCTCACATCAGGTCATTATTATTCTGAACAAATCACCGCGACGTTTGGGAAAATCATAGGGTAGAAAATGCCAATCGTCTCATCAAACAAGTTAAATCATGGTTGATTAATACATATAAAGTTGATTGGTCTATCAAAGCCCGAAACTCCATAAAATTACGAACGTACATAAAGTTCAAATTCGAACACTCGCTAGAAGAATATCTGTTTTACATCCCCGACACAAGGTGGATGAAGGCATTATCAAGATTAAGAATGAGCTCACATATGCTAGAATGTGGAAGGCATGTCAAGCCGCAAAAACTACCACTAGAACAGCGCATATGTCAAAGATGTACATCAAACTCTGTTGAAGACGAAATTCATTTTTTAATTACTTGCTCTTACTTCGATACGCAGCGAACTAGTTTACTTGCCGAAAGCAAACTACTAAATAGTGAATTTGACTCACTCTCAAACGACGATAAATTTATTTATATTATGTCATCTACACATCGACCATTAGTAATATACCTTAGCAAAATACACCTATAGCTTTTTTTAAACCTTAAGCGTGTCGGGTACCTCCACTTTATAAAACGATTGGGGCGTTGGGTGACTGGTGCGGCGGGTGATTCTTCTAATCATCCACTCATGAAATCATCCATGCTATCGGGGGATCACCACTGTGGTATCAGCGACTGGTGCGGCTGGTGATTCCTCTAATCATCCACTCATGAAATCATCAATGCTGTCGGGGGATAACCACTGTGGTATCAGCGACTGGTGCGGCTGGTGATTCCTCAAATCATCCACTCATGAAATCATCCATGCTGTGGGGTGAACACCACTGTGGTATCAGCGACTGGTGCAGCTGGTGATTCCGCTAATAATTTTGGTGTTTCGAGCTGACGTCAGTCAATGCATTTTTTAGATTGTTTTTTTAACATGTTCAATGTAACTAATATTATTATTTTCTTCTTTATACATACTCTCACTCATTATGTAATTACTCGGTTTCTACGCTTTCCAGAGGGTTTTTTTGCTATATGCAGTAGCTATTTTATCTCTGGTTTTGGTGCGGAAAACTTAAAAATATCATGCCAATGCTGTTCAACTGTAGGTTATTTTAAATAGTTCTCATGCATATTTTATTTAACCTGTGCTTGTTTTACTATATAATGTCGTTTGATTTTAACATGTTTAAGTTAACTCAGCATGCATATTTTACCGAACTAATCCTGTTGTATATAGTCTTGTACATATGTTCATTTTAATGACGCATAAGTCTGCATAGACTTAACGTCGTCAATAAATATCTATCTATCTAGAAGTGCGGTTCATCGTACCATCATGTTTTGTAATGTGGGGGAGATGCGGCATCGTTCGTCGTCATGTATCAACGTTTTCGCACTAGACAATGGATAGTGTAATACTGGAGAACGTTGGCGGTCTGCACAGTCATTCCTTAGCACATATACTAAATGTTGATAACACAGATGATGCTGAAGAATTAAACATTATAAAGCATTCACCTTAATTCGACCAAGAACATTTTATAAAAATATTGATGGAGAAAAATGAAAATTTTACTGTGCTAAGCCTAAACATACAGTCTATTAATGCTAAATTTGATCAACTCAAAATTTTACTTCATTTGATACAAGAAAATATTTGTCACATAAGCGCTATTTGTTTACAAGAAACATGGCTCAGACATGACTCAAATAATGCTTCTTTCTCTATAGAAAACTATAATTTAATTTCACAAGGAAAACAATGTTCTTCTCATGGAGGTCTAGCAATATATTTCCATGAAAAATATAATTTTAAAACTGTGCCATAACCCATTATATCTGAAATATTTGAAAGTCAGTTTATTGAAATAAGCGAGGTGAACACAAATAGGCATACACACATATTATTAGGAAATATATACAGGCCCCCCCAGAGATATTTTATTAAATTACAAATCGTTTACAGAAAAACTAGCACTCACATTTCAGACATTTAAAGACAGGAATTATGACATCATAATAGGCGGCGATATAAATATTGACTTATAGAAAATTAAGGAAAAGGGTTTTGTTAATGAATACTTTGATATGATAGTATCGAGCAGATTTTTTCCACGTATAACATTACCCACTAGAATTTCAAACTCTAGTGCAACATTAATAGATAATTTATTATGTAAAATAACTACATATTCTAGTAACTCTATTGCAGGTATATTATTAACCTCACTTTCCGATCACTTTCCATACTTTATATCGCTAGCTTACTCAAAATCTGGTAAACGGACTGACAAATACATTGAGGTGAAACAAACATCACATGTTTCGATTAATAACTTGAAAAATGAAATAGCTGACTCTGATATTTATTCAAAAATTAACAGAGACATAGATTCTGACCCTAATATTAACTATGACATGATTCACAATATTTTAAAATCCGCCACTAAGCAACATCTGGCCACTAAAATCGTCAAATTTAATAAACGCCGCCATAAAAAAATCACAATGGATAAATCAAGGTATTGTAAAATCAATTTCTTATCGAGATAAGTTATATAAGCAATAAAGAACAACACCTACAAACACAGATGCACATGAGAGAATTAAAATTAACTTAAACACGTATAACAAAATATTAAAATCAAACTTTAGAATGGCTAAACGAAATCACTACTACTTATTATTTGAAAAAATATAAATATAATATAAAAAATACATGGACAAATATAAAGGATTTATTACAACAATCTAAAGTCAAAAGACACTTTCCTAATTATTTTATGATCAATGGGGAAGAAAGCACTGATTCGAACATCATAGCTAATAAATTTTGTAAATATTTCACTGACATTGGACCTAGCCTCGCTAAAAACATAAAAATGCCCCAAGACATAAATGCTAAAGACTTTCTAACTGGCACACATAACTGTACATTTCAATTTGAAAATATTGACGACATTTTGATACTTTAAATAATAAATGAACTACCAAATAAATCTAGTACAGGTTTTGGTGATATTTCGATGACATTATTAAAGGAAATTAAAACAGAAATAATACCAGCTCTCACATGTATCTTTAATCAGTCTTTAAACACTGGTATATTCCCAGAAAAACTAAAGGTAGCGAAGGTAATACCAATCCATAAGAAAGGATCTTTAAACGATATATGAAACTACCGACCAATCTCACTCCTTCCCTCAATATCTAAAATTCTGGAAAAACTAATTTTCAAGCAATTAATTACATATTTAAATGAACATACACTTTTATATGACAGTCAGTATGGTTTTAGGGCTGGTCATTCTACTGAATTAGCATCGATTGAGCTATCTGAATTACTCAGGACCTTGAAAAAAAAAAAATACCGATATCCATTTTCTTAGATCTCTCAAAGGCATTCGACACTCTTGACCACGTTATTTTACTTCAGAAATTAAATCATTATGGTATAAAGTCAGTAGAATTAAATAATTTTAAAGACTTTTTACAAAATAGAACCCAATACGTTTCTTTTGATAAAACTAATTCCGATATGTATCATATATCCACTGGTGTACCTCAAAGGTCTATATTGGGCCCTCTACTTTTTATCATTTATATTAATGATTTATGCAATGCCAGTAAACTGTTTAAGATGATTATTTATGCTGATGATACTACTTTATACTCCACATTGGATATTTTTGGTAATTATACTTCCAAAAATATAAATTTAGAATTAACAAAAGTTGCAGACTGGTTAAAGTTGAAAAAATTATCAATCAACGTAAAAAAATCCAAATTCATGGTATTTTATATGCCTCAAAAACAAATCAATATACCTAATATAGAGATTGAGAATATCAAAATAGAATCTGCTGACGAATTTAATTTCTTATGGTTAAAAATACACAAGCATTTAAAATGGGATTCGCACATGAACAAAATAGCTTCTAAAATTTTAAATATTATAGGAACTATGTACCGACTTAAACACATGATTCCTACTAAAATTCTTTTAACCATATATAATGGGCTGATTAAACCACATATAATTTATAGTCTTAAGTGCTGGGGTTTTAACCAGGAAAGAATTCTAAAATTGCAGAAGAAAGCCATGCGAATCATATGTTCGAGTGGTTACCTCTTTCACAGTGAGCCCCTCTTTAAGAAGCTAAATGTGCTTAAAATTGATGGTTTGTTTAAGCTTCAACTATTAACGTTTTGTTTCGACGTGATAAATAACAATTTACCTGCTTATTTCATTGATATGTCTTCACTTTTACAACCAGTAATCCACCATCATAATATCAGACAAAAAAAGAAACTACTCAATTGCACGAGTAAAACATGTTTTTGCTAAAAAATGCATGCGTTTTTGTATTCCGGATATTTTGAATAAATCAAACAGCATTATAACAGATAAAATAAATACTCCTAGTCAAAAAGGATTTACAATATATCTTAAAAATTTTCTTGTAAACGAATACAACTCAATATGTTTAATACAAAACTGCTATGTATGTTTAAAAAATGTTGTTTCGTAATACACAGTGCACTTTGGACGCTGGCACTTTTCAATTATTTTTTATCTCGGTGTATGTTATCATATAAGTTTGCATCATATCTATGCAGTCCGCTAATTTTAACGTTCTTAATATATTTATTTTGTGTTTTTTTTTTTGCGTTGATACATAGACTATAGTCGTATTTGTCCGCTTCTCCCTCCGCATTAATGTTACTTTTTTATGATTCCCGTCTTTTCATCTCTCCGTCTTCCACGCGACGTATGCAATTTTTCAGAAACATTATTGTACTTTATTGAAGGGTGGCCAGCATGGAAGCGGCTTTTCAAGAGCCTTATGCTGGTCTCTTTTGCATTTGTAAAATTTGCTTGTATACATGTATGTATGTTTCAAGCATAAATAAACTGAATTGAATTAAATTGTGATTATCAGATTTTTTGGTAATTTGTTTTCAAAATGGCCGCTGGCATTTTTAAAAAACGCTCGAAGCTAACCGAAATCCACCCAGCAGATTCTGATTCTGAAATTAGACTTCCTGGGCTATAAAAATCAATCGTTAAAAACTATATATACAAAATGTCCAGGTTTGGCCGAAAAATCCTGTTTGACCATGAGGAACTATTTTTTTCAACCATTAATAACTTTCATTCAATTTTTTGCCATGACTTTAAAGTCGATCTTTCCCATCTTTATTTTTTGAAATATTAACCCATCCGCGTCACTAAAATGATCATAACTCAGCTCCAGATCAACATAATTTCATATTCTTGGTGTCATTTTAAAGCTCCAGCTCTGTGCTGTCCAATGGTATCATAAACTCTATATATCCGAAATGAGACTCATTATGTACAGATGGGTCACATTTGTTACTAAATGTGAGGGTATGGATTTTGTCAAAACAATTGTGATTGCCGGCATATGTCTTCGATCAGGGCCCCCAGTATTTCATAGAAACAGAATTGTCTGATTTTCCCCTCAGTTTTCCCTGATTTGAAGCACTTTGCTGAAATTCCCTGACTTCTCCATGACTGGAAAACTTGAAAACCAGCACATAACACAGTTTCTGAGAAACACAGTGGTCGATTTCTCCTTTGGAATATAATACAGGTCTGGCTACCCCTGATCCTGGTGTTATGTATAGGATAAAGCCTGAGGAACATTCTTAGCGGTGGAAAAGGCCTAGGCCAAAGGCCGAGGCCTTTTCCACCGCTAAGAATGTAGAGCTCCGAGGGTTTTAACTGACTTAAAAACACATCCCTCCATAATGAGGATCCCTCATAATCAACAGCTCGGTCACACCTGAGTGACCTGACTGATTATATCAGAATAGGACTACCATGATAATTTGTTTATACTTGATCAACAATAACTCTCCATCCCCGGCTTAAAATGTAGTGGTCGGACAAAGAAAATAATGTAGTGGTGTGTTTTAAATGAGGCCTAAGTTGTCCTATGAGTATATGTTTGATCATGTTTTTATTAGAAGAATTAGCTGCTTTACAGTTTGCTTACAAAACTGGCAAGCTGATTTTTCTCTAAGATTATACAGCTGGCCAAAAGATGCAACAACTTAATCTTTACTCAGTTGCGGCTGTTCCGAGCGTTTTAAACAATCGCAGGGGGTCTTTTCAGTGTGTCGAGGGCTTAAAATACGCGATGATTGAAAATGAAAACATGAACATGTGTTTGTGTGTTCTGAACCTTTCAATCCCTCTCTGTAGAGACTCAGGTGGTCCCTCAAGAACAGAGCAGTAAGTAAAGGTCTCAGTGAATCCCACAGTAACTCACTAATCATCTAGTGCATTTTGTTCTCATTTTGTAAAGCGTTCATCATGCACTGGCGCCTCAGGTTACGGGGCGACTGGCGATGTAGAAAATGTGAATGTAGAAACGGGCGAGGCCAAATTGTGATTGGACGTGGAAGGACTGCGACGCAAAAGTGCATAAGGTATAGGCGAGGCAAATCAGCTAGTCTAATCTAGAAGTTACCCTTTAACCCTTTCAAACCTGAATTTATCATTGTCATCTTCATCCACTACAAGCCGCGAATTGCTGTCGCAATTCTCGACTTGTAGTGGATGAAGATGACTTGAAGTGGGTGGCAAATGAAAAAAAGATAGTGTTGTTATTAAAAAAGTTCCATGAAAATTATCGCTTTAAAACCCCTAGATGAAGAAGTAATTTTCCAGAGATGTAAAATGATGCTTTGATGCATCGTGAGGGTCCAAAGGGTTAAACCGCTAATCACGACTACAGTCGTTTATATTCAGTTTTATTACCCGTTTAAATCACAGTTATTGGGAACGAAATGTGTGTTTGAACATCAAGATTTACAAATGTTTGTTCCCAAATTAAACACATCTGTGTAATTTTCATCCACTTGAAGTTGTGAGTCCCGCAGCGAGACACAACTTCAAGTGGATGAAAATTAACTTTTTTGTAATGTAGGGTTAAATCGTGAAATTGCAAAATGAACACGTAGTCCAGGGAATTTTTATCAAAATATGGCCGACCTGTAACTACGAGAGGGCACACTGATGTTTTACTAAGTTGTAGTATAAGGTCTCTAGTATCACCAAAAAATGTCTTAAGCTCAACTCGTTCGGAGGGGGGGGGGGGATTTTTTGGACACGCCCTTTTTTGACATTAGCAATATTCCAATATCAGAGAAGCATCCACCTTTGTACGTAATTGATCGATTTAATTGAACTTGGAGTCTATTTATATAGAGTTTTATTCAGTGAATCGAATAAAAATATTTAATCTACCCTCCATGGTCAATTTATAGGACACAATCAAGATCAAACACAAAATATACGCTTTTTAACGGTCATATCAATATTTTTATTCGATTCACCGAAGTAGGGGTCTTTCGTCTAAAGTCTGTCCGAAGTTTGTCTGAAGTCTGTCATAAAACTGGAAACTGGCATGATAGCGATCACCATTGATCAGCAGTTCTCCCGATCCTCATAACATATATTATAATGTATTTTTTGAGCTTTTTTGGTTACATTGTATGTTTGTTTTTGTTGTGTGACAAATAAATTGTCCGAGTCTTTAAGTCCGAAGTTTGACGTCTGTACGATGTCTGACAATGAAGGCTACAATCCGACGTCTGAAGTATGTCCGAAGTCCACAATCCGAAGTCTGAAAGGGGTACTGGGATGATTGCTAGTAGTAGTACGTTTCGCCCCCATCCGAGGAGGGTCATTAGGGATCTGTTTCGTCTGTTGGATGCTGTGTACGGCATTGTACGGAAGCACTAGTCTACAGCAATCATCCAAGGGCAGCTGCAGCCTCCTCGTATCTGGCCATAATCTTCGGGCAGATTGCCAGTGGCGTACCCTGGCTCCTCCGCTCAACAGCAGAGCCAATGCAGCACCCGCATCAGTTCTGGCGCTGATGTAGGCCGTTGTAGCCTTAAATAACCGTCAATAGCGTGTTTGACATTAGGTCTCTCACGTGGGATGATTGGAGTTACCCAGAGGGAGTGATTCTTCCTACTTCCTATTGTTTCTCTGGGGACTATCCGACCCGAGGATAGCGGAGCTGCGCAAAATGCCAAAGAGTTTCATCATTAAATTGTACAGCGAAACTCAAGTCTCCGGCCGTCTGGGCATGTCTGGGGGTATATCCCCTAGACATGCCCAGAACCCCTTATCGGGCGAGCGAAGGAAAACGCTCTCAATAATCCACCATGCCCTATCACCCCCACCCTCACATCATCATCTGTACATCATTCATCTCATCAATTGACCACAACGTTTTTATCGTATTATAATGTCACTTAAAATACCTTTTGTGCCGAAAAGTGACGTAAAACAATGATTTACTACTACTACTACTGAAGTCTGAAAACTGATGTCTAAAGTGTACAATCGGAAGTCTGATGTACGATGTCTGACGAAATCTAAAGTTTGATGTCCGACGTCTGTCTGAAAACTGCCTGAATTATGTCCAAAGTCTGAAGTACTACGTATGTCAGTTCAAAACCTGGAGTCCAAAAACTCAAGTCTGAAGTCCAAAGTATATTCAAAGTCCAAAATCCGGGTCTAAAACCAAAGTCTGAAGTCTGTCAGTTGTCTAAGTCTGAAACCGAAGTCCAGAGTCTAACGCCCAAAATTCGAAGTTTGAAGTTGAAAGGCTGAAATCTGAAGTCGAAAGTCTATCTGAAGTCCGTTCAAAGTTTTTTGCAATTATTATAACTTTGTCATACAATACCGGTATTATATATTGTGTGTTTGTAGATCAATTATGACAATAGCAGGCCAATTGTCCCGATAAGCCTACATAGTCGAATTTTTATTTCTCCGTTTTTTAATCGAGGTCTACTATATTACAATCTTATCCGAAGATCATATTATCAAAATATATAAGTAGGTGAAATAATATTTCAGAATGTGATTATTTAGACTAACATTCAATTAACAAACAATATAAAATGCGAACAAACGTGTAGGCCTACATGCATTTAATATACAAACGATTTGGCCTACCTCTAATACAATTTATACTATTTATAATTATATTGATCAGAATTTAATTGATGCAGCAAAATTTCGTCATCGACACCTCCAGGATAACCGGAGTCGCTGGCTATGTACCCAACAAACACGATGAAAATTGGAGCTGTGTAAGTGTTTGCTTGGCCCTAGCAAAAAAAAGGATATCCCCCATGAACTGCTTGTCGCGCTTTTCACGTAGACAGAGAATGGAGGCAAAATATTATAAAGACATAATACATGACTGTATCTGCATAGATACAGATCCCGGGATACAGATACATGATGATATACTTGTGTTTTCTGGGCAGGGGGGAAAACTGCATCGTATTTCTACAGATCTGTAGAATTATGATGCAGTCCTCACAGCAAATACGAGGCATTCACCCAATACTGTTTCAATGTTGGGCCAACGACGGCGACGCTGGCCAACATTGAATGCCTTGTGTTTGCTGGGCGGTGTCACTGCGTTGAGGCCTACTGCACGTGCCGTGCATACAAGCACTCTGGACAGACGAGGACTTGTTGACCCAGTGAACTGTATATACATGTAGTTCACTGGGTTGACATGTACGCTGTTTACTGTGCCACGCGTCATCTCTAAAGGCTGACATGTTATCACAGAATAACACATATTTAACTGTGTTTATCTGAGTATCTAGATAGAAATCTCAAAATTAGAGCTCGTAGTGCAATGAAGAAAGTTCTTTCTAACAGACACATCTAGATAGAAATCTCAAAATTAGAGCTCGTAGTGCAATGAAGAAAGTTCTTTCTAACAGACACATGACGTTAGATATGTTCTCTTGGATATGTCTTTTTTGCTACTTTTTATTATATTATGTAGCTATTTTATCTCTGGTCTTGGCGCAGGATACATATATTTTATATAATATGTATATACAAATTATCTTTCACACTTTAACTTGAATTCAAGTGTATATAAAATTTCATCCTGGATGTCAAACATAGTAAGGGTGCTGGTCACCTGTATTTGACATACAATTTACACAATTTTAATTACAATAATGTATATTTGTACCTAATTAATTAATTAATTAATTAATTAATTAATTAATTAATTAATTAATTAATTAATTAATTAATTAATTAATTAATTAATTATTTGCTGGGCAAGTATTACTGCCCATTATTTGCTGGGCAGTAATTATTAATTAATTAATTAATTAATTAATTAATTAATTAATTAATTACAATTACAATTACAATTACAATCTTTGACATTATTGATAGCCTAGCCTATTCATAAAAATTGACAAAAATACACCTACTTATAAATCCTAAATACACTGAACACAGTAAGTACAATGCCCCCCCCCCCCCCCCGACGAGGACGAGCCCAGCCATTATGTGAGAGCGCCCAGCCATCTCATCGCATCATCTAATTATTTAATTAATTAATCAGTTAATTAATCAGTTAATTAATTAATTAATTAATTAATTAATTAATTAATTAATTAATTAATTAATTAATTAATTAATTAATTAATTAATTAATTAATTAATTAATTAATTAATTAATTAATTAATTAATTAATTAATTAATTAATTTATTTATTTATTTATTTATTTATTTATTATTTAATTAATTAATTAATTAATTAATTAATTAATTAATTAATTTATTTATTTATTTATTTATTTATTTATTTATTTATTTATTTATTTATTTATTTATTTATTTATTTATTTATTTATTTATTTATTTATTTATTTATTTATTTATTTATTTATTTATTTATTTATTTATTTATTTATTTATTTATTTAATCATTTATTTATGCATCACTCATTATGCATGTCTCAATTATTTCTTGATTTTGCATTTTTTTGCCATCAAACTAATGTTATAACCATGTCCACTAAATAATGCATGTTTTTCATTGAGTGCTTATTGTCATACTGTTCTGTTTAATGTTAATTTTATCTTTTGAGGAGAGCATATTCTTCAGTGTAATAGTATGTTGTAATCCTCGGTAATAAATCTGTTTAAAACAATAATCACTCTCTCTAATTACACCAGGGCGGGGGTCCTAGGGTAGTGGTTAGCACCGCTGCCTTTCACGCTAGAGTTCGGGGTTCGGTTCCCGGTCTCGGCGGTTTGAAAGAAACAAAATGTTTCTTCCACATCCACGTGTGAAACTCAGTATTGTGGGGAGCCTCTATGACCGAGAGGTAGCGTGCTCGGCCTCATACCGCCAGGGCTCGAATTTCGAATCCTGTGTCTGGAGGTCAGTGTCATTTCATTCATCTCATCATCCTCAGGAGGTTCTCCTGGCCCAGTTTAGCCTATATGTGCACAAAGGTGGCCTAAAGCCCGATTCATTTCATTTCATTTAATTACACCAGAAACACATTGATATGTGTACTAGTTTTTGAGTTACAATCAATTTTGCTTGTTCACTGAGTACACCTTATCTTATAGACTTATCGTTAGTAAGATTTCAATAATATAATGTTTTAATGACATAATAAATTTGGGATGGTGCTTGTGAACATTGTTATGTGAGTGTATTCACATTATTTATAACATACATCATACGGCTGTGTTCCCCCTCGACACTCGACTAGAAAGAAACACGATTGTAAGAATTCAATTTATTTTCCGTATATAAAAGTATCTATTGTTTAATGGTAGCTGTTGTAAGGGAAGTTGTAGCGAGTTCCGGGAACACCGTCGCGTCTGGCGGTTCCTGTTCCAGTTCCGATATGTTCAGCAATGTAGTTCACTTGTCTCTGGCGGTTGTCATTGGAGTAAGGGGCAGCGTAACCATCATGGCTGAAATGATATAAAAAATTCTTATTTATTATGCAGCACAGTCCAAAATGCAACATACGAAAATAGACATAAGAACATATATCACGTAACATATATGCACAAAATTGCATATTGGAATATCAAAAGATAAAATAGGACATATAAGTTAGTTAAATTCATCTTTAACCCTTAAAGCGCTGAAATATTTTTTGTTAACACCATGGAGACTAAAGGTTTTTTTCAATTTGAAATCATCATAAATGTCTTAGTTGACTCTTTCCGCTTCATTTAAATACCCATGTATACCTATGTTCTCTATGGTTTCAATACATTTCTTTCAGCGCTGTAAGGGTTAAACAAATTGTCCTGCTGAATTGTTCTAGTGTTTTTTAATCATTGGAAGCTGGAATTGCTAGAAAGATTTCCATCTTTAAATGACAACAATATTCCCATGTATAACAAAAAATAATTCAATTATCTGTTTGCCTGATAACTGCATGCTGCATCTCTATACGTATTATGTAAGCATGTCAGCGCTAGTCACGACATAAATAAACCCTTACAACGCTGAATTATTTTTTTAAAATCATGGAGACCAAAGGGTTTATTTCAATTTGCGATCATAATAAATGTCTTTGTTAGCTCTTTCTGATCCATTTGAATACCTGTGTTATGGGTCTACGGCCATTATAAATAGGTTTACTCTTTACAGCGCGGGGATAGACTTTAGTCTTCAGAATCTAACGACTAAAGTTTTCTGACATCTAAAGTCTATCCCCGTGCTGTAAGGGTCAAGCCTTTTATTCAATCTAATTAGCCGATCAAAAAACACTGTTATATGGAATAAAATGTATGTTTAAACGTCAATATTTGCCAAAGTTTGGTTTCAAATTAAAAAATTTGAGTAATTTTCAATCATTTAAATTTGTGGGTCGTCGTAGTGAGACACAAATTTAGGTGGGTAAGAAAAAAATTTATGGAAATTAGCAGGCAAAGTAATTTGTGTGGTGACTACTATGAATCCTTTCATCTCCAATCGTACTTGTCTTTTATGTCTACTTTATACTGACATGGTCACATCCACTTGACCTGAAAATTTAGCTGTGATTATCCCAATGTGATAAAACTAAGCGACGATGTTCTTTCAATAACTTGTCTTAGTCTTAAATTGATCCCAATTCTCATGATATACCAACTGCTTTTTTTGCTTTGACGGAATCGCCTAAAATCTTAAAGGTGTAGTCAACTGTTAAAATTCGCAGGACAAGGGTCCCCCAGAAGGCAATAGTGCCCGTGGGTAGGTCAAGTCCCTATTCCATAATAATACTAAATATGTGTTTCATACCCAAAGCCTCATTAAGAGCAAGTTCTCAAATCACAGCAAGTTCATATATACTTGAGCGACATCTATGAGTTTATAATTCAAAGCTCTTGGCCCTTACCCCTACTTGGTCGCTTGCATGCAAACAAACTGACTGTCTTACTGGGGGGATGTTGAAACTGCTTGACCCAAGTTTGTATTGACATGCCCAGTAAACACAAAACATTTGTATAACTTTATGCAATGTTGGACCAACGTCGAAGACGTTGGGCCGACGTTGTATAAATGTTATACAAATGTCCTGTGTTTGCTGGGCAGGAGGACTTTCTCTCAAACATTGTACATTTATTCAATGTTGGTTCAATGTTGGGCCAGCGTCGCAGACGTTGGCCTAGCATTAAAACAGCATTGGATCAATGTCCCGTTTAAGTAGTATCTTGTAATCAGTTCAGTGGCTATATTAATGCCGTCAATCTGTACTCAATAGGCTACTGTTGGCCTACACTTGACCGTCCCAGGCATGCGCGTTTTGCAGTTTAATCATTCTTTAAACTTAAAAATTGGTTTTAAAACTCGTCAAGCAGTCGTGTCTTTAAAAGCAGACTGGGTTCTTAACCTGTGGAATTTTGACTGTCAAATAATCCTAATGCTATGTTTTACTACTCGATACTCACACAGCGGTAAGTCCTGCTCTGTAGCCATAACCACCATAGCCTCTTTGTCCGTGGCCGTAGCCTACACCATAGCCTCCGTCACCATAACGAACGGGCCCGGCCACAGCCACTGCAATAACAACCAAAAGAATAACAAACTTCATCATGATGTCACTGTGAATTGATGTCAAAGAATAGACTGATGTTGTATCAGCGCGGTGCTTTGTCTTTTATACTACACTGCCGCCATTTTGTTTATCTAGAGGCACGTGCGTCTGTCATTATAGTTGACCACAGGGTTACGTCATACTCTCAGACAGATAAACTGATGGCCCCGACATGAGGCATTGATTGTATTTTACCACACACTTTATGTACGCCTACCCAGCAAACACGAGACAGTGACCCAATGTTGGTTTAATGTTGGCCCAGCGTCGCAGACGATAGGCCAATATTAAACCACCATCGAGTCAATGTCTGGTGTTTGCTGGGCAGTCATGTGTCAACGTTGGCACAGCTAGTGCTACGTTAGCCCGATTGTTATACAGAACAGGGTATTACATTTCTTCGATGAGAATTGTATGATCTTAAAGCAGATCATGATGCGCCATGTAGTTTTCAGGAAGAAAGCATAGTATTGGGATAAATGATTATTAGCTTTGTGTATCTGCTCGTTTTGCCACAGACGATCCAGTTTACTCTACATTATGCATGGCCGGCTCCGATTGCTCCCTCGTATCGACTGGGGCTTGTAACCTAGAGGTACCAGGTTCTAATCCCGGTCGAGCCGGATATTCGTCATCGTGGTTGTACATATACAGTGCTCCAGACTGTTCAAAGGTCTGGAGTGTAAAGTGCTGCCTATGATACTGTGCACTATAAATAACCCTTGAAGTCATTCGAAATAAGATATATGGCTTCGGGTTTCCTTCTGTCGCAATATTCACTCACTCACTCTACACTATGTATAAAATGGTCTAACATTAAGACAAACAAATAGCACCGCGCGGACACGATACATTGACAAATAGTTATAGTAATTGTACACTAGCGAGCATGCAAATGTAAACAAATTGTTATCAATGTATCATTATTAGGACGCCGAATACATGTAGGCAGACAAGTACATTAACAAAACATAGTGGGAAATTTTCCTGAGGCTCTTTTTAACTTTCAGTTCAATGTGACCGTCCGCATGGTTAATAATTATCTAAAACCAGCTTTTATCTACCAAAGGCATTGTTTTTGCTAAATTGAAAGAGGACAAGGAAACGATTTTCACGCCTTTAAACTGAATAATTAGTGTTAATTGGTACTAAAAAGGTTGATATACGAGTGACAGGATCAGCAAGCAAACATTCGCGTCCGTAAAACACAACCTTAGGCCTATTTATCTGAATGATGGATTGAAGGACGGTTTATTCAAACCACCTTCTTAACCATTAGCTAAGTTATCTAATTGTCACCCACTTGGTTGTGTCTCGCTACCGCGATCAACATCTTGAAATGGATGACAATTAGTCACATTAGATTATTTCAAGACCAAACTTTTTCAAATTTTGATGTTTGAACACACATTTAATTCCAATTAATGTGATTTAATCAGCTAATAAAATAGATTAGGAACGATTTACATTGTAATCGTTCTCAATTGGTCAAGGGTAGAGTGGGCAGGCTAAACTTGGCCCATACAACTTCTGTGGAAAAATAAATGGGTGACACCCCACCAGACTAACTATTTACCCAAACCGCTAAGCGCGACTAATGTAGTTTTCAATGTATTGTATTATTCGATACATTCACTGTTATTGGGAATGAAATGGGTCTTTTGGAATCCAGATTTGCTAATGTTTGGTCTCAACTTAAACAAATATGAATAATCTTCACCGACTTGAAGTTGTGGGTCGCGGTAGCGAGACACAACTTCAAGTCAGTGAAAATTCAAATTATGTTGAATAAATTTACTTAGCGCTTTAAGGGTTTATGGTTTGCTACTATGTTTTCTTCTGGAAGCCATATGGTGCAGCACAGCAAACTTGAGACATTGACCATTGTCGGTTCACCGTTGGTCCGGCGTTGGAGACGGCAGGCCAACATTCAACCAACATTGGATTGATGGCTTGTGTCTGGTGTTGTGCTGTCAAATCGACTAACCAAGTTGTTAGGCATGTGATTGGCCGAGACGGCATATCGCCCAATAACATACCTAAGAACTATGTCAGCCACTTTGAAAAAAACAGAACAAACAATTGGCATCCATTAAAGTGACATGCCCAGGTCTAAAATCATCAAAAAATCGGTGATTTTATTTTGGCTTCTTAATATGAACATATGATGTAAACATGTCTATGGACTAAAACTGTGTTCCGCACTTACCAGTTAGGCTAGATATAGAGACGAAACTCCCGTATTTCTTATTTTTGACATGGTTGTCAATAATTAGAAATCAGGAATTTCGTCTCTATATCTAGCCTATCTGGTGAATGCGCAGCACACAAATTAAAAAAACTTTTGCAGTTCTGGTCTATGGACATGTTTACATCATATGCTCATATTATTAAGCTAAAATAAAATCACCGATTTTGTTTATGATTTTAGACCTGGGCATGTCCCTTTAAGTACAAACACCTGGTCTACATATGTACAGAAAAGAAGTGGGCCAACGTAACATTAGTTTTGATGTGATTGGCTGAATACAAACAATGCCTCTCTGAGGGACATCAGTTTATCTGGAGTGTGTGATGTAACCCTGTGGTCAACTATAATGACAGACGCACGTGTCTCTAGATAAACAAAATGGCGGTGGTGTAGTATAAAAGACAAAGCCCCGCGCTAATACAGCATCAGTCTATTCTCTGACATCAAATCACAGTGAGATCATGATAAAGTTTGTTATAATTTTGGCTGTTATTTCAGTGGCTGTGGCCGGACCCGTTGCTTATGGTGCTGGAGGCTATGATGCAGGCTACGGTCACGGACATGGAGGCTATGGTGGTTATGGCTACAGAGCAGGACTTACCGCTGTGTGAGTATGGAGTAGCATCAAAATGCAGCATCAATGTCAAACAAAACCGATAACGATGTTAATTGGTGCAAATTCATATAGGCCGAGCAGTAAAAGAAGTACGATTCGTAATGAAATATGTATAGTAATCCCCACCTAGATTATTCCGCTTCAGTGATATCTGAACCCATAAAGCCCTGAAATCAATCATTAAATTTTTCAACCACTTGAAGTTGTCTCTTGCTGCCACGCCACACAACTTCAAGTGGGTGAAATTTCCTCATATTTGTTCAAGGTGAGACAAAAATTAGCAATCGTGTTGTTTAACCTCACATTTCGTTTGCAATAACAGTGATTTAATTGGTTAATAAGACGGAATAAGAACAATTATAGTCCAGGGGTCCGTCTCACTAAACATGTTAAAATTAGGATCATCTTAACTTTCTCTTATTTGCATTAGAAAAGTTAAGATGATCTTAACTTTTCTAATGCAAATAAGAGAAAGTTAAGATGATCCTAATTTTAAGATTCTTTGTGGGATGGGCCCAGGACCCGTATTCTTGTAAAAGTTACGATAACTCGTAGGCTTCTCATTGGTCGAGATGGCCATCTCGACCAATCAGAAGCCTACGATTTATCGTAACTTGTACAAGAATTCGGGCACTGTTTAGCAATTGATTGTGTCACTGAGTAATTTTCACACCAAGTTAAACAAACAATTCAGTAGTACAAGTGAATGGATTATATGTCTAGAGGTAAAGTGATCCAAGTCCGTATTTTATCATTTTACTATATGAAGATTTAAAGTGTAAATCAATTTACAAACTTATTGGTGTTTATTATTTATATAAACCAGAGGTGTGTAGTTATTGCTGTCATGAACCTATTTCTTGCAATTTTATTACATTTTTATTTTAAAAGTTAACGTTTGAAATTTAGAAATATGAATTTATTTATAAGTAGGAAAAACTTATAGTTTAAAAAACTGCCTACTGTCTCGTCATATTAATCCAGTAATTTTTTGGTGATGATTGGCATGGCAATGACTGGTGCATAAAAGGGGTGCTTTATAACATGTCAATATTTGTCGTATTTCTCAGAGGTAAACTGATCGAAGTCCATATATAAGCTTACTGACTTGGATCACTTTGCCCTAAATATTTTATTATACTATGTCTTATATTTATACTTACCTTTCCCAAAATGATATCAGCAGAAAAAAATCATTTTTTGGGCTTGGATCACTTTAGTCTGAGTCAAATAAAATGAATGGCGTTTTAGGCCACCTTTGTGCACATGTAGGCTCAACTGGGCCAGGAGATTCGTTGTCATTATTTAGGAAATATATTTTCACATCACGACAAGGCTGTTTAACATTATTTCAACCCTTTAAGCCCTCACGATGCATTAAAGCATCGTTTTACATCACTCAAAACAAACTTAATCGCCCTACAACTAGGGGTTTTAGAACGAAAATTTCCACGGAACTGGTTTACCAATACATGGCAATTTAATTTAATTTTTAAGCCACATCAAATGATCTTCATCCACTACAAGTCGAGAATTGCGGCAGCAATTCGCGGCTTGTAGTGGATGAAGATTACAATGGTGAATTCAGGCTTGAAAGGGGTTGAGTAGTTATAATGCAGATAAAGTTTTTAAATACCCTGTGACTGTTCATATAATGGCAAGTGTGTTCTACATATCATGTCGATTTTTATGTGATTTTACATAACTTATCCTGCTGTATATACATGCACATAGACGTTTTTACTGTTCATTTTAATGACGCATGCGTCTACATAGACTCCCCGTCGTCAATAAGTTTCCATCGATCCATCCAACCATCCATCCATCCATCCATCCATCCATCCATCCATCCATCCATCCATCCATCCATCCATCCATCCATCCATCCATCCATCCATCCATCCATCCATCCATCCATCCATCCATCCATCCATCCATCCATCCATCCATCCATCCATCTATCCATCCATCCATCCATCCATCCATCCATCCATCCATCCATCCATCCATCCATCCATCCATCCATCTATCCATCCAGCCATCATCCATCCATCCATCCATCCATCCATCCATCCATCCATCCATCCATCCATCCATCCATCCATCCATCTATCCATCTATCCATCTATCCATCCAGCCATCATCCATACATCCATCCATCCATCCATCCATCCATCCATCCATCCATCCATCCATCCATCCATCCATCCATCCATCCATCCATCCATCCATCCATCCATCCATCCATCGATCCATCCATCCATCCATCCATCCATCTATCTATCCATCCAGCCATGCATCATCTCTGTCTATCTATATTTTTTACGTTGTGGCAAGCCATCAATTTACATTTTAATTTGAATGCTAATGAGAACAAGTACCTATATGTTAACACTTATCCTGCTGAGTCGTTTGTTTCTCTTTGTTTTCATCATTTTAAGCTGAAATTACTAACGCAATATCCAGCCTTAGCCCTTAAAGCGCTGAAATACTTCAGAGAAAACCATGGAAGCCAAAGGGTTTTTTCAAATTGAAATCATCATAAAAGTCTTAGTTGGCTCTTTCCGATCCATTTGAATACTTATGTTACGGGTCTACGGCCGTTAGAAATAGTTTTACTCTCACAGCGCGGGGATCGACTTTAGTCGTCAGAAACTGACGTCTACAGACGTTAACAAGTAACTAATCTGAGGCTTAACTCTTGTCCTGCTGAATTGCTTCTATTGTATTTTTTGTCATTTGTAACTGGAATTGCTTACGCAATTTCCAGCTTCAAAAGACAAAAAATATTTATATTTTTTTTAAATTGACATCTTCTAAATTGAATTATATGACTGTACATGGGTTATTCAGGACAACAGTTAAAAGTATTAAACTGCAATCACATTCTGTATCTCATTTCAGCCATGATGGTTACGCTGCCCCTTACGCCAATGACAACCGCCAGAGACAAGTGAAATATATTGCTGAACATATCGGAAGAGGAACAGGAACTGCCAAATACGACGGTGTTCCCGGAACTCGCTACAACTTCCCTTACAACAGCTACCATTAATTCATCAACAGCAGATACTATTTTGTTCATTGTAAATAAATTGGATCATCATTATTTTGCCTCACATTCATTTGTCATTCTGTTTCAAAATTGAACAAACTGTATGACGATGCTAGGCCTGCATGCAGCATTGAATGTTATTGAATAGCGATTTTTACAAAAAATGACCCCAGAGTTATATTATGACTGCACAGAAATAATATAAAAGCTTACAATAGCCTGAAACAAATCTTAACTTTATTTTCCTTTTTTTTTTTCAAGAATGTCTTATTTTCATGAATAAATATAACCATCCTAAATGAAATGATCTGGAAAATTAGTTTCAATATGCATATAACAAGTTCTACTCAAGTGAAGCCGCTCTCCTTAAAATACACAACGATATTTGATTATAATTGTATAGAATAAGGGCAAGTCACGCTTTCACCATGCTGTCAAGTATTTAGAATTAGGTTTGTAATAAAGGGCATATCTTGGTGTGCCACAGGGCCAATTTGATTATGTATAATGAACACAACCATTAAGTAAAATTATACCCAGCAAACATCATACATTGACCTAATACTGGGTTAATGGTGGCCCGCCGTCCCCACGGCGGGCCAACATTAACCCAGTATATTGATCAACAACCTACGGGGCCTGTAAAACGACCGTCATGGTGTTCATATATCGATGACAGGAAGTACTTTTAATTAGGAGCCATTTATTCCAAGAAAAACAAAATTTCTATTAAAAACCTAGTTTTTTATGAAAATTTTAATTCGAAAGATGACATTTTTCAAATATGTAAAGCAGAATTTTATCATGCTGCAGCAACGAGGGCAAAATTGTTTGGCTGGAGCAATTATTTACAGGGCCCACGTTTCTGTCATATTGCTCCATCATGTCCATTAGTGAATTATTTTCATTGGCTTCTCGTATGCAAACGAGTTTTTTTCCGTATAGCGTACGGGTACCTAACATATTACGATCAACAATGATGCTTTGTCATGTTTCGCTTCATCACGACAGAGCGCTGCTGAGTATTCCACGGCTTCAAGCGATCCATGGACTAGTAGGTGTGATTTATGATCTGTTTTTAAGATATATATTATGCTCCGATATCCAGTTTAAAGAGTTAACCAGAGCAGGAGAGGAAACCGCGATCTCGATTATCCTAGCAGGTATCTTTAACCACTGCACCAGGGCTCCCCGCCTAGCAACCCAAATGTACAATGTAAGCCGGAACTAGAACCCAAATACCTTTGCAAATGAGTCACCCGAAGGCGAAGCCTGATTCAGGCGAGAATATTTAATCTGGTATGCAATAAATGTTGTATGCCCTACTTGTTTTTATGCTTACCACGATTCTAGTAGACACAATGGTAAACATAGTAAAACCTCCAGACAAACAATTAAATTGACCATTTCGTCGCCAGTCACTCCTATGATTGACTTGTATCCTCGCAATGCTCGAATTGGATGAAGATGGCATGTGTGGCAAATGAAAAAAAACAAGTTATTATCACTTCAAATAGTATTTTAACGTTGAAGCGTTTCTTTAATCAGCCAAATTTAACACTACTCTTGTCGTCTATTTAAAACAATCTGAATATTTTGTTCAAATGAGCAAATGGTTCAAGCTGGAATTTATCATTGTCATCTTCATCAACTGCAAATTGATGTCGCAATGATCGATTTGTAGTGGATGAAGATGGCATGGGTGGCGAATGAAAAATAAAATAATTGTTAAAACACTTCCATGAAAGTTTCCATGTTGTAGGAAATTACGTTTTCTACAGAGATGAGAAGTGATGCTTTGATGCATCTGGTGGAGCAGCACAGCAGGTCAATGTTTGGGGTATCCAGCCAGAAAAAGAAACTTTATGTGTGAAATCTCTCACAACTCCTTATGCAACGTATATTGATAAAAACACACAATTATGTTATGTTTTCAGCTTCACTTTTTAGTTTTTAATTTTTTTTCTATTGGTTTTCTAAATTTAGATATATCTTTGAAAGCAACATGGTTTACAAAAAAACAAATGTGACTTTTTGCCAAGCCGCGCCTTTTTTATTAGTGGCCGGCAGTTTTTAGGTTACCAGTTGCCGGTGCTGTACCGATAAATCGATATATAAGCTAGCATAGAATTCCCTAAACCAACCAAATAATTAAAAATATTGTGTATGTGTATACCATTATTATTATATGTCAAGAGACTCTGCGAATTTTGTCGAAAAATCCTAGTTTACCTTTAACTTGACCATTGACCTTGGATTCTGCCCCCTAGTCCCACCGCAATCTTAAATTTTTGACAATGCCAAAATGTTACTGTAAATAATGAGTTCCCCAACGCTTAAAAACATGTATTATAAACAAGAATCATGGTTTACTTGTAAAAGTTTAGGTAACTTAGGATGGTTTTACCGATTTTTACGGCCAATGGCGGCCATCTTTGATTTTCGGACTTTTATGTGTCAGATTTTGATGGACTTTTTTTCTCATTTACTATGTCCAGTAGGATAGAAAACCGCTTAGAAATCTTTTGTTATAATTTTTTAGGGTCAGGTGGTCTATCGACCCGTCTAACTGAAGAAGTGATCACAGCCACCCTAAAAGTTATCTCGGCCACTCCAAAAGTGAGCTTGAACACTGAACAAATCATCACAGCCACTTTAATAAATATCTAAGCCACCACAAAAGTGATCTTGACCACTAAAATGTGATCACAGTCACTTTAACAGTTATCTCAGCCACTGCAAAAGTGATCTTGGCCACTGAAGAATTGATTACAGTAACTTTGAAAGTCATCTCATCCCCTACAAAAGTGATCTTGTCCACTGAAGAAGTGATCACAACCACGTTAAAAGTTATCCCAGTCACTGCAAAGATGGTTTTGGCTGCTGAAGAATTGATTTAACCACTTTAAAAATGATCACGGCCACTTTAATGTTATCTCGGCCACTAAAAGGTGACCTTGGCCACAGAAAAAGTGATCACTGCCACTTTAATGTTATCTCGGCCACTAAAACGTGACCTTGGCCACAGAAGAAGTGATCACGGCCACTTAAATGTCATCTCGGCCACTAAAACGTGACCTTGGCCATTGATGTAGAGATCACAGCCACTTTAATGTTATCTCGGCCACTAAAAAGTAATCTTTGCCACTGAAGAAGAGATCACAGCCACTTTAAAAAATGATCTAAGCCACTACAAAAGTGATCTTGGTCACCGAAGAAGTGATCACAGCCACCTTAAAAGTTATCTCAGACAATACAAATGTGATTTTGACCCCTGAAGAAACGATTACTATCACTATAAAAATGATCTTTTAAACGTTTAAAGTTATTTCAGCCGCTACGAAAGTGATCTTGGCCACTAACAGTCTTATGGCATCCGATAAAAAGTGATCACAGCCAGATTAAAAGTTATCTCAGCCACCACAAAGGTGAACTTGGCCACAAACAAACTGATCTTTACCACTGAAAAAGTGATCACAGCAACTTTAAAAGTTATCTTATCCACTACCTAAATTGATTTTGATCAGTTGAGAAGTCAACATAGCCACTTTAAAAGTTACTTTAACCGCTACAACAGTGATCTTGTCCACTGAAGAATTATCTCAGCCACTACAAATGTGATCTTGGCCACTGAATATGTCATCAAAGCAACTTTAAAAGTTATCATAGCCACCACAAAAGTGATTTTGGCCACAAACAATCTGATCTTGTCCACCGAAGAAGTGATCACACCCACTTTAAAGTGATCTCAGCTACCACAAATGTGATCTTGGCAACTGAAGAAGTAATCACAGCCCCTTTAAAAACTCAAAAATGATCTTGACCACTGAAAAAAGTTACCACAACCACTTTAAAAGTTATCTCATCCACTATGAAAGCGATCTTGGCCATTGAAGAAGACAATAGACAATGCATTAACCAGTCAGCGAGTACAATGTGAATCACTGTTCTAGTAAACCCAAAATATTTTTTATAAATGTTATACAAATGGTTTGGTTGTTTCAAGGATGCAATCTGAAAAACACTTCAAAAACATATTTTTAAAAAGATAGGCAGGCAGATAGTAGACAGGGGAAGTGAATCAATTTGCAGTAAATTCGATGAAACATATTTCGTCGCCAGCAGCAACCACATTTAATAAATGTCAGTGTTGTTAGCGATGAAATATGTGCCACTTAAAAAGTTATCTCAGCCACTGAAAAAGTGATCTTGGCCACTGAAGAAGTGATCAAATCCTCTTAAACAATAATATCGGTGATCAAGCTCACTTTTGTTGTGACCGAAGAAGAGTGAGATGATGAGCAACACTATTAGTAATTTACTCACTGCTATCAATTTTTGTGGAGTAAACTTCATCGACATTACTATACTCATTGAGGTGGAAAGTTACTTCATTTTTTATTCAGGAACACAATAATGTTTTTTTTTAATTGAATTTAAATACAAAGCAATTCCTTTTATGTTGCTTAGTATCCTAATTGACATCTGTAATAAACAATTTATTGTGATAGATAATAAAATTTGTTTTATATTTGAAAATGAATAAGTATGACTGTACATACTGCTAATGTCAACTATAAAATATTATTGCTAAGACATTCCATCTGTACCTTTTTTCCACTTCTACCATTCATTTTATTATTCTGGACATACGGAATTAGATACATATGTAAGAATTTACTCTCTCCATTGTCATCAAATGATTAACAAACATAAACAAGACGGTGATCTAATGCTGGTATAATGCTGGGCCATTGTCTGTGACGCTGTGCCAATATTAAACCAGTATTCAATATTTGTTCATTGTTTACAGGATCGATACATTAAATCTCTGGTTACTAGCCCAGCAAGCAAAGGGACATTAGCCCAACATGGCTATTCCCCTATGGCGTGTAATATCTCAACACAGTTCATGCAAATACCTGGCCAATACCTGGCTATTCCCCTATGCCGTGTGATATCTGAACACAGTTCATGTAAATACCTGGCCAATACCTGGCTATTCCCCTATGACCATGATGACGTGTGATATCTAAATACAGTTCATGTGAGTACCTTGTCAAAACCTGGCTATTCCCCAATGACGTGTAATATCTCAACACAGTTCATGTAAATACCTGTCTAATACCTGGCTATTCCCCTATGATCATGATGATGTGTGCTATCTGAACACAGTTCATATAAATACCTTACCAATACCTGGCTATCCCCCTATGACGTGTGATATCTGAAGTCACACGTTCACTTGGTTACCATGCGGGTTCACTGTGGAAATGTAAACTCGTCCATGGAAAGTCATGCAAACACAAAACGTTCACCTGTTATCACCAGAGCCGCAAGACGTCTGCACGTACAAAAACGTATGTTATATATCATCAAAATCAAACCTTAAAGCGCTAAATTAAATAATTTATTTTTCACCCACTTGACTTTATGTCTCACTACCGCGATCCACAACTTCAAATGGGTCAATATTACTCATATCTGTTTATTTGAGATTGAACATTTGCAAAATCCTGACTTTTTAACACACATTTCGCCATGTATGATATCATATGGTGAAAACACATCAAACCCAGAAAAAGTGTATATTTTCAGTCTAACAACTGATTATTGGTAGAATCTTTTTTTTTATGAAAAGATCTTAACTTGACCCAAATAGCTGTAATTTTTTTCAGTCAATTGTAAATAAATTCGCTATAGTTCACGGACTATGTCGTTCACTTGCTACTAATTGTAATAGTTAAATGCCCATCTAGTTCCATTTCTATAGGTTTCCCATAGGGCCTACACAAGGACTCATAACCAGTCATTCTGACTATAAAGACGTATCAGCTTTAACCCATCACCTACTAGAGACGCATTTTTAACCCTTACACCTCTAAGCACGACTACAGTCCTTTTTAACCACTTAAGCCCTCACGGTGCATCAGAGCATCATTTTATATCCCTGTAAACAGACCTAATTTTACAATAACTATGGGTTTTAGAATGAATATTTCCATAAAACTGGTTTACAAATACATGTTAATTTTCTTTAATTTTTTACCCTTTTCAAATCATCTTCATCCCCTACAAGTCGAGAATTGCGACAGCAATTCGCGGCTTGTAGTGGATGAAGATGACAATGGTGATTTGAGGCTTTAAAAGGTCAGTACATTTTATTAGAAACGAAATGAGTTTTAAACACCAAGATTTGGAAACCTTTGGTCTCAAATTAGCAAATATCCATGCAAAGTTGTGGGTCGCTGTAGCGAGTTATTTTTTAATTGAGTTGAATTATTTAGCTTGGAGTTTAGGGGTTAAAATGTGCACATTTCACATTAACAAACAATACTTAGAGTTTACACTACAGCCTGTTTCTCCTGTTTAACATTTTTTACCAAGATTTTTGCAGAATATGTTTTTTCTTCCCCCAACATCTCTGAAAATATGATGGTATTTTGTAGTGTATTATCGATGTTGGACATTTTAGCATGTAATAAAATTTTACAATGACAGAAAAAATACACACAAAACATTTGAATAGTGACTGAGAAAATTAAAAACAGGCTTCTCCCAGGATTTGGTGAAACAGACTGTAGGTATAATTTTAATGGACATTTTCAGATCGATTACAAAACACAATCTGTTCGCACGATCAATATCTGTTTTGATATCTGCTGAGTACATGTGTGGCTAAGATATAATAATAGTGGGTGTAATAAGCTAAAAATAGTTTAAAATGGTGATAAAGTTATGAAATTTTGACACAGTATAGGTATGATGATGTTCTATCAGTTTAAGATGAGAGCCCACGAGAAAATGTTTTTGCGTTTTTTAAATTTCATGTTTAATGTTTTTGTTTTTCTCGTTTAAAAAAAAATACAACAATCGCCTTTAATTGTATATTGTAACGAAAAAAACAGTATTTAGTAATATTGGGCTTATTAGGAGGAAACCAGCTTATTGCGCTCCATAATAAAAATAAAAATAATCTTAATATAAATTTAAAAAATATCCACCGCCCCCCCCTTTTTTTCAATTATAGCTATGTCTCTTCTCTTGCAACTTATGCATGTGGCTCTAAATTGCATGAGAAAAACAAATATTGCGTCAAATAAATTTTTTGTCCTCATTTTCATTTACAATATGGGCGCAAACATCAAAACTAAATATAATACAATTCATAGAATTGTACTGCAATGAAAAAATTGAAGTTGATAATGAGACGCTTTAACCATATTATTTGGTTTATTTGAGGCCTACGTTTATTATGTTTACATTAATAGATTAGAAGGAATAAATATATGTATGTGTTTTCTATGTCTAAAAATGAAATATTGGGGCCAAATTAGAGCCATGTTGACAGTCCCCTTAATTCAGTCAAAATCAGCCTTCGCATCCTTCACCGTCCTTAAACCGCCATTGCTTTCCAATCTAGCACAGATAATATATACAGACACAATAATCAAACAATATCAAATACCAATTCAAATCATAGAATAAACTATATTCTGTTATTGTCCAATTGTGATCAAAATCTAAAAAAGAGTGGGTCTAGTAAGCTGCAAAATAGTTCTCAGTGTGACACATTCAGATTATATTTGTTATGGCCATTATATTTTTCATAGGAAAATGGAAATTTAACAAATAATAAAATATTCACTTATTATATATACGGACCATTCTATAAGCATGATGGTTTGTCAAATCTAAAACAATAAAACTATGCCAAATGCTTATGTTGATGATTCTAATCCTCAAAGAAATTATGTGGACTGAGCTGAAAATGGTTTGCTGACAATACCTCTTCAGTACTTCATTATTGTCACGGTTTACAGTGAGCCAGCTATGTCGATTTTATTGTGTAAAAAACACATACGATTTTTTTAACATGATAAGCTCAATAAATACATATATTGAACCCAAATGTTAACAATGATCATTCGAGAATCATCACTAAAAAATGCAAACGCATAACTGACTTATAAATATTCCAAAAATCAAATGTACCATATATTGAAATAATTTATCTCCATGTATAATCATGTCAAGTATAAAGTATTTATACTTGACATGTTCAGCAGCTCGTACTGGATATGTCACTTAATTTGTGGTTGCCAAATATTTAAGTTATCATCATTATTATCACACACACTGTAAACTTATATCAATGATTCCAGACGCTTTTTAAAGTCAGTTATAGCTACAAAGTGACATTTTATAAGTGGTATGTTTTAATGTTTATGTCATATAACTTCGATGAAAATTGTGTCATTTCGTGTCAATGGGGTAACACATATTGACTAACATATCAAAGTTCATTTTCTAATTGCAAGATTCATATCTAAAATCAATATAACTATTTAAAAAAGATTTTGCCTGCATGTGCAACCATGCACACAACAACATTAGAGACACATGTGCTGTTAATATATTTATTTATTTACTTTTTATGTCCCTTATATTTATCAACTGTGAACACAAAAGGGAAATTATGTTAGAAAATACAGAGCACAATGTGAATCATACATCCTTTATCATTAGCAAATTAAATTGGATACTAACACATAACATGTGAATAATTGGTTCTTACCGAGCCAATCTTAGTGAAAGAGAAATATTTAATCCGCGTTGTACAAGTTTTACTTTATTTAGATGGTTTTCGAACTTAAACATGTAAAAAGGTACAGCATTTTCTCAACTTTGATTAACAAGTTGAAAGCCTATTGTTACAAAAATGAGACCAATTCATATTACATAAACTACGCATGATAAAACTTTTATTTTCTAAAATACATGTAGCTTGCTATGCATAGACGACAGCATAAACATTATATCTCACCATGTATAAGACATATATTTCGCAGCCTATACATACAACACTTTTAGATTTTAAGTAGTATTTTGTTTCAAGTTCAGTGATTTATTCAATTATCTATGCAATCCACTTTATTCGGTATAAACATATTTCTATTCACCAATTACTACAGCACAAAACAATATTGTACTACAATGTTCCTCTTATTATGGGCATATATGGATGCTAAAGTAGCTGACCACATGATCACCAAAAAACAACGGACTTCTCATTTTTTTGCCACATACATGGTATTGTATTATACATGTAGTTATTGAATTATATATGTTTATCTGTATTAGTGAGGCGCACAACGGGACCAAATATGTCGAAACTGTCATAAATAACTCTGAGCGATTTACCTTTATAGGCATGGAAATATTACCAATTTGCCTAATCAGTGTAATCTCTTAAAAAATATACGATAAAAACGTTGTTTTTTGGGGCCTATTATAAATAAAATGTATCCCTGCTTCTATTTAGGCTATATATGATTTTATATAGTAACTATTCAAAGTTGAAATATATGACATGATAGATACAGGCCCCATATATTAGAAAAATTTACTTCATTTTTGTTTAATTCACACACAATTTAAGTTAAAAAAGAAAAGTAGAATAAAATGATAAAATATATATTGAGTTACATATATGTGAGCTTTGGCACCTTTATCATGAAAATGATCTATTCGCTCAATATAATGTAGCTTACGAACTCCATTTCGTATAGCCCAAACTGTATCTGAAACTGAAGGTTTGAGCCACAGATTGTGACGGTAAAATTACGTGTAGTGCTTCTTATGGGCGCTCACAGCCAAGGCCTGGCCACAATTTATGAAGTCAAAAATAGATTTGTTAGAATCAGTAACATTTTACCTGTATTCAGCAATTTTAAGCTCGTTTTCAGCTACGTTAAGATTTTGTGGGAATGTTGTCAAAATTAGTGTGTAGATCGCACTCAAGCACCGCCGTGATAACAAACATTGATTTCCCTGTTCAAACAAATTTCAAAATCCACGCCCACATCTTCGCGGTGTAGAGCTGTCCACGATTACACTTCATAGACCCCACTAACATAAACGGAGCAAAACATTTTTTTCTCAATTTTTTTTCAGAGGTCTCCCATCTGAATATTAAAGAGGATATATTGAAGTACATGTCCGCCAATTTTTACAGCTTTATCATTTTTTAAACGAGCAGGCCAAAATATCGAGCTTATTACACCCACTATAAAAGCTGATCTCACATCATTAATCAGAACACTGTTCGGCAATAATAAAAACAATTCATGCGAATACTGGGGGCGGGGGGTAAATGAATGGTTTAGAATGACTTAGTAGGTAGACATATACTTTAACATGTCATTGCTTTCAGTTCTTATGTCTCTTATTTCTTTTTGGTTATGCACATTATGCCGTGCAAAGCAAACAGGCAGTATCTGCTTACTTTACAAGTAAGCAGATACTGCCTTTTGGCAGTATTGTTAGTTACTGCACTTCTAACAGGTCAGTCTATACGATGAATACGCCCACGGCATACAGCACACACCAGACTTTAAACCAATATTGGTTTAATGTTAGGTCAGCATCGTAGACGATGGCACAACCTTAAACCAACACCCATTCAACGTATCTTGTCTACTGGAAGCTCACATGGAACTAGACGTTGCATCTAAGTTGGCTGAACCTTTAAGCAAAATTTGCGTTATTTTGTCACATCGGCGTATATATACAGCGTTATATAGCGAACAATGCCAGCGGTGCCGGGTTCATGACTTTTATGACTCGTGAACGTGATCGTCTTTCAAAACAGTCACAAAAAGTATTATAAAAACCCTCCGCTGTCTCCAGACAACATCATTCTCTGAAACCAGAACACTCAGCTCAACATGAAGTGCCTTATTCTCTTGGGTTTGGTGGCTGTAGCAGCCTCAGCAGCCGTTGGCTACCATGGTGACGGTTACCATGACACCCATCACGGTGGATACAGAGCAGGATTAACAGCTGTGTGAGTAACGTTACCATGGTTACTGACATGAATTACGTATATTAGACGCTTTACAGTTTATAACAGTTCATGTAGATTATATAACTTCAGTGTGATGAAAAATAGCTCTAATCCATAAACAATGAAATAAATTGAAATACTGTAGATCTGGTAATTTTCGCGTGTTTAAATTATCGCGACTTTCGGATTTTGGGACTTTTCACGAAGTTTAGTATTCGCGAATTTTCATTTTTCTTTAGTAGCGCTATTATACTAATAACTTTCGCGAGATTGTTGAATTCGCGAATTTGTACTCCTCGCAAAAATTTATACCTCGCGAATATTACCAGATCTACAGTATAATACAATATATCCCTTTATAAACGAATTAAAAATGCATTGTTTGCTGATAAAAAATAGCATTGTTATTATTTCATTTTGTTGAATCTGCAATTACAGTGTAATTTTTTTTTGAGATATTTGAGATTTTTTTATGAGATATATATATATATGTATTTGAGACAACATTTGTGAGCTTACATATGTGCTTATTTCATTTGAAGTTGTATAGTTTTATAGATCTATATTGTATTGAAGCCGAGGAGTCTATACAGACGTATACGTAATTCCAATTCGCATACATGTAGACATACATTTTCCATGGACATACAAAAGAGAAATTTAGATTTCGATATAATATATATAAATTATAAAGCTCTGAAAGTATGAGGAGGTCTAGTAGAAAGAAATATATTTTAAAATTGGCAGCGATGTGTGAAAAACATATTTTTTTTACCTGTAGCAGATATTATTTCTGAATTGAATTTGATGGGTTATCCTATTTTATTATCCAAAATCAATATTTTGTTAATTTTTTCAATCCTTGTCACAGTTTAATCTGACCATTACTTATTCTTTTTTCAGTCATGATGGTTACGCTGCCCCTTACTCCAATGACAACCGCCAGAGACAAGTGAACTACATTGCTGAACATATCGGAGCTGGAACAGGAACTGCCAGATACGACGGTGTTCCCGGAACTCGCTACAACTTCCCTTACAACAGCCACGACAACGGTCATCATGGTTACAATGGCGGATACAACAATGGTCACCATGGTTACAACAGCTACAACGATGGTCACCATGGTTACAACAGCTACAACGATGGTCATCATGGTTACCAAGCCTATTGATTGCGTTACCATGATATCTATGTGTAGGAAAGATGAAAATAAAAATATGTATAATTAGTTACAGTCGTATTGATTATTTTGACCAGGAAATTCATGTTCATCTTTTTGGGCCCAAGTATAGTGCTGTACACCAGCCAATCACCGGCGTCATTCAGTCACATTACCTATTAACGAAATAACGGAAAAGACGTCGTCTAGTAATTTTGTAACCACTGATTGATTTACTCTACTTAGATATACAGAGCTTTTATCAGTCAGTGAGAATATCACACTTAATTTTGTTGTGGATGAATGCATAATAATGTGTTTAAGCGGGTAACATATATTCTGATGTGTGGCAAAGTCAGAGCACGTATATATACATGTAGCCTTCATATAAAACAAACTATCCTAAATTTGATTGTATTGATAACTGCTCATATTTCCACACCTGTTGAAGAGACTCTTCCACCCTTAGCCTATTACATATTTTTTCAATCAGTTTAACTTTTAATAGACGACATGTTCATGCACACTAGAGCAGAGTGTATGTACAGTATACTTAAAGGAAAACAATCATAACAGTCGTTGATATGACACCTAGGCAGACGTACATTCACACCTGTTTTAACTGGCAGAGTAAAAACAACAAATACGACAAACACAATGAATTGACCCAATATTGTTTTAATGTTGGCCCACCGTCTTCGACGTCAGACCAAAATTAAAAGAACATTGGGTCATTGTCTCGTGTTTGCTGGAAACACGTTAGGTGCTAGAAGACAATATTGAATATATATAAAAAATACTAATAACATCTGGTTAATATAAGAAATATTACATAATACAATACAATACAATTATTATCAATTTAAATAAATTTAGGTATTTTGAGCGTTAATTTATTAAAAAGGTCTTCTCGGAGTTCGGGCATATAATAAAAAAGTGTACTTCATTTCCTATGCCTAGTTGCAAAACTGACATATTCTGGCTTCATTAGAGTGTCCAACAACGGCTACCTGTAGCTTGTGGTCACTTAGTCACAGCTTACTTTTCGGTGATTAAAGTTGGTCAAGGTCTTAATAGCATTTCTTTTTCAATTTCAGACTCGTATGTAATGTGCGTAATTTGTTAGCCGTGCCTAACTTGATATTATATAGAATATAATAGATGTTTTATTGACATAATTAAAAGTCATTACTGACTTATTTGTCATGAAAAAACATATATGTAAATGCAACACGTACCACATGGGGAGCATGGTTAGTTCTCTAAAATCACATGTAAATCGACATGATATGTACACTTGAAACCAGGCTTGTCCTTTATATATATAAGTAAGGTATATATTTATATATATATAAGTAAAGCACGGGGGATTTAATTTATGCATCTTATAATAACTACCTAAAATAAAGTTAAGCAGCAAACAACATTATCATGATTTATGTACGTGGGACAATGTTGTTTCCTGCACCGAAACCAGAGATAGCTACTATATATTATTCCACATGGTAGCATGGTCCCACCCGGTCCAATAACACTGTCGGAAAGGGTCCCCTAAACTTAAAACAATAAAACGAACCCTAGACCTGAACAAATTATCCCAAGTGAAATAACCTAATATATGCCAATGCCCAGTGCCTGATCATGAGATGTGTCATTTAGTCGTTAAAGATTTTGCTGTGGGCTCTCTTGCGATATTTTCAGGTTTCGAATTAAATCCTTATAGCGCTGAAATACTTTCGTATAAACCATGGAGACCAAAGTGTTTTTTTAATTTAAAATCATCATAAATGTCTTATTTAGCTCTTTCCGCTTCATTTGAATACCTATGTTATGGGTCTACGGCCATTATAAATGTTTTGATCCGTTCAGTGCACGGACGTCAGATTCTGACGACTAAAGTCGATCCCCGCGCTGTAAGGGTTAATATGCTTCCAACATTTGATAAGTGAAATCATTATATTAATGTCAAGGATGTCCACATTCTATACGTGAAGCTATGCTGCTTGTGCGGTTATACAAGTGTGAAAAATACAGGCGGTGATTGTTAATAAAATACAAATGTATTACTATATTTTCTGTAATTACTTATTTAAGCCTAAAAGATTATTACAATAGAGCAATATTATTGTATTTTCTTCAAATGCTTGTCTCCAGCTGCATAGTGTGCTAAATGTTCCACTAGTCTACCAGATTAAAGTGAAGCTAACATTAGAAACCAGGTTAAAAAGTAGGCGATCAGTTCATTCTATATGCAGACTGGAATAGGTGTGTTTTCAAAGCTTGCTTACAAAAGTTTGCAGTGTAAGAATTGTCCTAATGTGCAGTGCTCTGGAGCACGTATGCACCAAATGCCTGTTTACCAACAACTGGAACAACAACTGGAACAGGAATGAGTGTTGAGAGTTCTGTGGTCCGTAGATTGCACATACAATATCACCAGTAACCAGGTAACATGAGAGCCGACGAAAACGTATATTTCGACGTGCCAGAACCATAACATGTTAACTCATTTGACAATTTTTCAAAAATATTTTCCTCAAATCCAAATTTTTAAATAAAGTAAATTGATACTTATTTGTACGTCTGATACCACAAGAAACAAAATTATTTAAACTCAATACTCTCACAGTATTCAGTTTTTAAATTAAACACGTTTTTAGCACTTAACAGGTTCTGATTCGCTGCCATATAAACTCAATTTCAGTAAATTAGGTGTTACAGGTGATCTATCACCCCTTATATGGTATGAATAATTATGTCCTTATATGGGGTGATTGGCTATCATGTGACCCTCTCAGAGGGTCACATGATAGCCAATCACCCCATATAAAGAAACACTTGTGCCCCATCTTGTGGCAACTTCGATTTATTTGTCACAAAATTATTCATACTATATCAGGGGTGATAAATCACCTTTAAGTGTCACTTAGCACGTACTGAATTTAGCAGTTATGGACACATCTTTTACTCAACACCCAGTTAGCATTGCACGAGCGGGACAAATAACAGAGCCACAAAGTGTCAGTTAGCACCCAGATAACGTTTTCTGACTCGTATATTATGAACCGAGTCAATAGCTGACATCCATTTTATAACGTCGTTTATAATGACTGAAACAACATACAACTGTTGCAAACACCAATGAAGATTAATGTGAAATATCATTTGAAGAATTAAAAAACAAAGTGCATATTATTTATAGCGCAGAGGAGTTTTTGTCTCATTTTCAAGTCCGTGGAATCTATAGTCTATTTAGATCACCGATACTTTTAATAATATATATTCACCAGTTAGGCTAGATATAGAGACGAAATTCCTGATAATTATTGACAACCATGTCAAAAATAAGAAATACGAGAATTTGGTCTCTATATCCAGCCTAACTGGTAAGTGCGCAGCACAAAAAATAAAAAAACTTAGTTCCAAGTTCTAATCTATGGACATGTTTACATCATATGGTCATATTAGGAAGCCAACATAAAATCACCGATTTTTTTATGCTTTTAGACCTGGGCATGTCCCTTTAAGATTGATATTTATAATGTTTGAAAGCTGTTATTTAAAATACTAATAACACGAATATAGACTTGACCGGCATGTAAGAGCTAATGCTGGGCCGGCGTCGCACATGCTTAGCCCAGACATTTTAAACAAAATTTATCATAACGATAACACTGCATATTTATTTATTTTACAATGTCCCATTCCTCATGTGCTCACTTTGTTGCCTACACAAGTGTGCGTATTCACTATCGTTTAATGACCTCCATCTTGATTTCGTCATTATAGACTTTTTGATCATGCTCTTCTGGTGTATTTGAAAACCGATTATTGTAAACACAAAAGTCCTTAAACTGTTTACTTTATTTTTTTAGATTGATCTTGTAGAAATGGTTGTCATCTTGAATTTTACTCTCAATGCAATACCTAAAGTACTTCGCGTCACATCACATCGGGCATACACAAAACTTATATGATATGTTATACCATACTATATAGTTTTTCGGTAATGGCTGCCATTATTGGCTTCCTGCCAATTTCCAGTAGTCGATTTGCAAGGCTGTGTACCTAGGTTGTGATCCTAAATATATGTAGATATCATATCAGGTGCCTAAACTTTTGCAACACGCCATGTCAGTTTCCCAGAAAAAAAGATGTTTAGCCCCTGGGTTGTCGTTCTACATACTCTACAATATAACTGTGCCGTATTACAATGTAAATGATATGTTTATTTACCTCTTTTATCGCTGTCATATACATGTGATGTATATGGTTTTACTTCATATCATGTTAGCATGTGAATTCAGAACAGTGTGCGGATGATAATCTCGTTTTGGGAGGAAGTTACTCAAATATAACTATGATATAACACAATTCTGCCAAAATATCAAACTCTAGAGATCAAAATTACATCAAAAACCTCTAAAAAAATCATTTGACAGTATAATGATTTCTGAGATTGTATTCCTTGATCTACAAAAAAACATTTTGAATTATGGCGGCCATCTTGTAGTAATAAATATTGTCTTGTGTATGAGATGTAACTCTCTGAAAATAAATATATAATATCAGGCATTCAAATCTTCATTTTATCCCAAAAAATCCATTTGTGCACTTTTTCTAAAACGTAAAGGTGGGATATTGTATTTCAATGGTCAGGTGACCTATGACCTTCTAATGACCCCAAAAAAAATATTGTTGTCAAAATGGCATTATGAGATCCCAAAACCCGAACTTAGGGCCAAAAAACACATTTCTAGATTGCCGGGACTGTATTCATAGCCGATTACTTTTTTTGGCGGCCATTTTGAAAATATGCAAATTAGCTAATTAAATATGCAAAATCTCGAATGGTATCTGGCAGATTTGAAATCTACGGGAAAAATACAATAGAAACCGTTTGAAAAAAGTTTGACGAACATGTTCATTAGATTGGTTAGGATATATCCCTGTCTATTTGTACATAATGTGTTCTCATATCACTCTATACGATGAAAACGCCCACGGCAAACATCACACACCAGACTTTGAACCAATGTTGGTTTAATGTTAGGTCAGCGTTGTAGACGATGGCACAGCCTTAAACCAACATCCATTCAACGTATCTTGTCTACTGGAAGCTCACACGGAACTAGACGTTGAATCTAAGTTGGCTGAACATTTAGCCAAATTTGCGTTATTTTGTCACATCGGCGCATATATATAGCGTTATATAGCGAACAATGCCAGCGGTGCCGGGTTCATGACTTTTATGACTCGTGAACGTGATTGTCTTTCAAAACAGTCACCAAAAAGTATTATAAAAACCCTCCGCTGTCTCCAGACAACATCATTCTCTGGAACCAGAACACTCAGCTCAACATGAAGTGCCTTATTCTCCTGGGTTTGGTGGCTGTAGCAGCCTCAGCAGCCGTTGGATACCATGGTGACGGTTACCATGACAACTATCATGGTGGATACAGAGCAGGATTAACAGCTGTGTGAGTAACGTCACCATGGTTACTGAAACGACTTAAGTATATTAGACGTTTTACGCATATTAGAGTATATGTAGATTATACAACCTCAGTGTGGTGAAAAATAGCTTTCATCCATAAACAATCATATAACACGAAATATAACACAATTACTTTTTTTATAATAGAATTCGAAATGTATAAAAAGTTCCCATTGGTATTATTTAATTTTGTTGAATCTGCAATTACAATTGAATTTTTTTGGTGCTATTTGATATACTTTTGGGAGATACATTTCTGGCATATATGTATTTGGAGACAACATTTGTGAGCTTAGAGATGTTTATTCATTTGAAGTTGCAAAGTTGTTTAGATCTATATTGTATTGAAGCGGGGATTCTATGCAGACGTATACGTAATTCCAATTCGCATAGTCACACATTTTCCTTGGTCATACAAAAGAGAAAGTTAGATTTCGATATAATACATATATATTGTTAAGCTCTGAAAGTATGATGAGGTCTAGTAGAAAGAAATATATTTAAATTGGCAGCGATGTGTGAAAAACGGATTTATTTTATCTGTAACAGATATTATTTCTGAATTATATTTAATGGGTTATCCTATTTAATTATCCAAAATCAATATTTTGTTAATTTTTCAATCCTTGTCACAGTTTCATCTGACCATTACTTATTATGTTCCAGCCATGATGGTTACGCTGCCCCTTACTCCAATGACAACCGCCAGAGACAAGTGAACTACATTGCTGAACACGTCGGAGCTGGAACAGGAACTGCCAAATACGACGGGGTTCCCGGAACTCGCTACAACTTCCCTTACAACAGCTACGACAACGGTCACCATGGTTACAATGGCGGATACAACAATGGTCACCATGGTTACAACAGCTACAACGATGGTCACCATGGTTACAACACCTACAACGATGGTCATCATGGTTACCAAGCCTATTGATTGCGTCACCATGATATCTCTGTGTAGGAATGATGAAAATAAAAATATGTATAATTAGTTACAGTCGTATTGATTATTTTGACGTGGAAATTCTTTTTTTTTAATCTCTTTTTGGGCCCACGTATAGTGCTGTACACCAGCCAATCACCGGCGTCATTCAGTCACATTACCTATGAACGAAATAACGGAGTAGGCGTGGTTATTTACGTCGTTCTAATTGGTCCATGTTTAGTAATTTTTTAACAACTCATTGATTTGCTCTACTTAGATATAGAGAGATTTTATAGGTCAGTGAAAATACCACACTTAATTTTGTTGTGGATGAATGCATAATAATGTGTTTAAGCGGGTAACATATATTCTGATGTGCGGCAAAGTCAGAGCACGTATATATACATGTAGCATTGATATAAAACAAACAATTATATCTTAAATTTAATGGTATTGATAACTGCTCATCTTTCCACACCTGTTGAAGAAACTGGGCGGGGGCCCTAGGGTAGTGGTTAGCACCGCTGCCTTTCACGCCAGAGTTCGCGGTTCGGTTCCCGGTCTCGGCGGTTTGAAAGAAACACAAATGTTTCTTCCCCATCCACGTGTGAAAGTCAGTATTGTGGGGAGCCTCCGTGACCGAGAGGTAGCGTGCTCGGCCTCAGACCGCCAGGGCTCGAATTTCGAATCCTGTGTCTGGAGGGCAGTGTCATCTCAATCATCTCACCATCCTCAGGAGGTTCTCCTGGCCCAGTTTAGTCTATATGTGCACAAAGGTGGCCTAAAGCCCGATTCATTTCATTTTGTTGAAGAAACTCTTCCACCCATTAGCCTATTATATATATTTTCAATCAGTCCAACTTTTAATAGACGACATGTTCATGCACAGTAGAGCAAAGTGTATGTACAGTATACTTAAAGGAAAACAATCATAACAGTTGTTGATATGACACCTAGGCAGACGTACATTCACACCTGTTTTAACTAACAGAGTAAAAACAACAAATACGACAAACAGGAGAAATTAACCCATGTTGTTTTAATGTTGGTCCACCGTCTTCGACGTCAGGCCAAAATTAAAAGAACATTGGGTCATTGTATTGTGTTTGCTAGAAACACGTTAGATGCTAGAAGACAAATTGAATATATATAAACAAATACAAATAACATCTGGTTAATATAAGAAATATTACATTCTACAATACAATACAATACAATACAATACAATACAATACAATACAATACAATACAATACAATACAATACAATACAATACAATACAATACAATACAATACAATACAATACAATACAATACAATACAATACAATACAATACAATACAATACAATACAATACAATACAATACAATACAATACAATACAATACAATACAATACAATACAATACAATACAATACAATACAATACAATACAATACAATACAATACAATACAATGCAACGCAATACAATACAATACAATACAATACAATACAATACAATACAATACAATACAATACAATACAATTATTATCAATTTAAATAAAGTTAGGTATTTTGAGCGTTAATTTATTAAAAAGGTCTTCTCCGAGTTCGGGCATTTAATAAAAAAATCTACTTCATTTCCTAGTTGCAAAACTGACAAATCCTGGCTTTACTAGAGTGTCTAACAACGTCTATCTGTAGCTTGTGGTCACTTAGTCTACTTTTCGGTCATTAAAGGTGGTCACGGTCTTGATATAATTTTCATTTTCAATTTCAGACTCGTATGTAATATGCGTAATTTGTTAGCCGTGCCTAACTTGATAATATATAGAATATAATAGCTGTTTTATTGACATAATTAAATGTCATTACTGACTTATTTATCATAAAAAAACATATATGTACATACAACACGTACAAAATGGGTAGCATGGTTAGTTCTGTAAAAATCACATGTAAATCGGCATGATATGTACACTTAAAATCAGGTTTGTCATTTACAGATATAAACAAGTTATATATTTATATATACATAAGAAAAGCACGGGGTATTTAAATATAATAACTACCTAAACTAAAGTTAAACAGTAAACAGCATTATCTTGATTTATGTACGTGGGGCATAGTATGTTTCCCGCACGTGGGCACGCATTATTATCTCGTGGGCACGTAATAATAATGCGTGGCCGCGCAATAATATATAGATGGATAGTAGACGTAGGCTATTAAGTTAATAATTAACCATGTTAACCCAGTCTATGAAGTCTCACAAGTCAAGACTCAAGAGGGGTTTCACAAGCAGCTGGCCATGTGCTGACTATTGCGTGGGCACGCATTATTTTTGCGTGGTCACGCATTAATCATTTTAATTTATTTTATTCCTGGCCATTCCTGGCCTCTATTGGCCACCGTAACTGTCGACGGAAAGGGTCCCTTAAACTTAAAACAATAAAAAGAACCCTAGACTTAAAACAATACTCCCAAGTGAAATACCCTAATATATGCCATTGCCCAGTGTCTGATCATGAGAAGTATCATTTAGTCGTTGAAGATTTTGCTGTGGGCTCTCTGGCGATACTGATCAAGGAGACATTTGTGTATATAGTTTCTAAATTGCTTTCGTGATCGTCGTGCCCCACACATTACCATATCCATTACTTTCGAGGGTCGTTTTGATACATGATAACCAAAGATTAAATTCAAGGTCTCCAGGTAGCTTTCCAGTGTCCAGCCATCTTTGTTTCAGGTTTAATATTTTCAGGTTTCAGATTTAATCCTTATAGCGCTGAAATACTTTCGTATAAACCATGGAGACCAAAGTGTTTTTTTCAATTTGAAATCATCATAAATGTCTTATTTAGCTCTTTCCGCTTCATTTGAATACTTGTGTTACGCTGCATAGTGTGCTAAATGTTCCACTAGTCTACCAGATTACCGTGAAGCTAACATTAGAAACCAGGTTAAAAAGTAGGCGATCAGTTCATTCCATATGCAGACTGGAATACACCGCCCTCTAAACAATTGGATCCACCTCGACAATGAAATTGATGTACTGTGCTTTTAATACTGTCGGACACTTGTTTTCAAAAATGGTCACTCCTTATAAGAAAAATATCAAGTTTCCTGTATTGCTGATCTATTACGCTTTCAGAAAGCATATATTTTGACATTTTGGGCAAAATTATCATAACTTGAATCCATACATGTTTAGCCTATGGTGAATATAAGTAATTAGACACATGTGTTGGGAGAATCGAAAATACTTCTCGATGAACCACGCTGCCCGAATAAAAACAATATAAATCACACCAGGGCACATTGTATGTGTTCATCCCCTGTTTTTATATTGCGAAATGTGTAGTATGTGCATAACCCCACAAACTCTTAGTCACAAACACTTCAGAGGCCATGGGGATTGGACGTAACTTGTCCAGTGAGAAAATCTCACAAGTTGTAGCCTTAGATAATTTCAATTACTGCCAAAAATATATCAGAAGAGTCCTCTGTTGCAACAAGGGTGCTCTAAAAAAATGTAAAAAACTATACGGACGAAAGGGATATATTAAAGATAAGCCTGGTAGAGGGGACCCCGTGTCACAATTGCTCACATAGACGCAGCTATCATGAAGTGATTTGACTACCAGAGGATCCAGGTTATTCACTAGCCTCCAAGTAGTCCAGATATGAATCTTATAGAGCCGATCTTGGCTCATGTGGTGAAAGAACTCAGTAGCAGCCCTCCAACAACTTTACGAGAGCTATGAATGAGGGTCCACCAGATCTGGAATGAAATACCCAAGGATTCCCTGGAGCGACTATATGATGGAATGACCCGTCGCGTCGATACCCTAATGAGAACAAGAAGATATTCAACCAAAGATTTATTGTTCAGTAAATTATCTTATTCAAAGACAAATTTAAGAATAATTAAGACATGTTTGACAGTGCAGCAGTGATTTGAAAACAATATAGTGATTCTTTATAAAGTGGATGATAATAAAGTATCAAAACCGTTTCATTGCTATTTGTGTTAATCAATTTTACTCGTGAGGATTGTTTGAGAGTTTCACATATTATTTCTACATTCCCACCACAATGCCATCCCAACAGAATATCCTGTTTCTAACCACCATTTTTTGCTGATCTATTTTTTGAACAAAAAATATACTTTTCCCAGATTTTCTCGCACAATAATGTTAACAGAT
>OZ024915.1:14989921-15141510 GCA_964017125.1 Flabesymbios commensalis | reverse complement strand
CAGTGAAAATATCACATTAGTTTTGTTGTGGATGAATGCATAATAATGTGTTTAAGCGGGTAATATATATTCTGATGTGTGTCAAAGTCAGAGCACGTATTGTAGCATTGATATATATAAAAAAAAAATTATATCTTCAATTTAACGGTATTGATAACTGCTCATCTTTCCACACTTTTTGAAGAGACTCTTCCACCCATTAGCCTATTATATATATATGCTCAATCAGTCCAACTTTTAATAGACGAAATATTAATGCACAGTAGAGCGGAGTGTATGTAAAGTATTCTTAAAGGAAAACAATCATAACAGTCGTTGATATGACACAATAGACAATAGACAATAGACAATAGTTTATTAAACTCGGGTCATACATGGCTTGCAGTATGCAATAGTACATAACAATAGTCAATATTAAAGGTGATAATACATAGTAATAAAATAAAATATTTAAATACATAGATAAATATAATACAGAAAATAATGTGAGGTAGTGAGGTACAATGATTGAATGTAACATTATGATTTTTTTAAATACCATGTAAATGTATATATACATGTATATATGTATAAATATATATATATATATATAATATAGGTTTGATCAAAAATACATTATTTAATAAAAGAACAGCATGAAATATTAGGTGATATTATATATACAATAACATTAGTTGTAATCTTCCCGTGGCAGCACCGTGTCCTAAACATTAGTACTGCGCATATTGCTGCAGATCCATGTTTCAGACACGACGCTACCATATGAGAAAAGATAAAAGTGTATGTAACGGTATAGTAAACATGAAAAGAGGTGAAAAGGGTGACAACTGATAATAGTGAACATACATAAATATAGTCAAGAGAGTAGTCCTATATTTAAAGAATCATTTTAAGAGTTTAGATATATATATTATAAAACTTGAATGCCGCTTTCAGATATTTAGCTAATTCATTAGAAATGTTAGAGGATGTGTCTGACATGATATTTTTAAATTGTATATGGTTAGAATGATTTTGACAGTAGGGCGGTAAGAAAGTTTGCCGTATATCAATAAGGGTATTACATTCGAGTACAAAGTGGAATTCATCACACATTTTATCAGAATTACAGAATGCACATGTTCTGTCTTCTCTATTGATGCCATAGTATCTTCCCCTTTCAATTGGTAGTCTATGGTTTGATGTTCTAAATCGACAAATAATTTTTCGGTTAAAAGATGACAAAGAGCATAAATATTTTTGGAGCTTACATTTCAGTTTGAAAATACTATATAAACGGCATTTATTCGAAAGATTAAGATCTGCCAACCACTGTTGGATGTATTGATCTTTTAGTCTCTGTTTAATCTGGTTCGGAAATGTATTGATATTTGGTACTTCTTGTAGAGTCCAAATGTAAGAAAAACCTGTTTCATCTAAAATAGTTTCAATGTATTGAAGCCATTTTGGCGTAAAAATATTATTAACATTATAAATTTGCAGTAAAAAATTTGCAGAAAAATCTGTTCACATCACTCGTTATTAGCTTGCACCAAAAATATATCATTCGTGTTTTAATAGCTATGTATAATGGGAACCGACCTGTTTCACCGAGCACCATGCAGGTTGGTGTCGATTCTTTTAAACACAATATATATTTTAGAAATTTAAAGTGTAATTTGTCCAATATAGAGATATTTTAATACCCCCATATCTCACAGCTATAAATTAGAATTGGCAAAACCAGATAATCAAACAATTCAAGTTGGATTTCCACGGGAAGTTCAAGTTCTTTTGACTTTTTCAAAAGTGCAAAAAGAGCCTTTTGGGCTTGACCAAATATATATTTCTTGTGATAAGTAAATGAACCGTTATAGTTAAAGTAGACACCGAGATATTTGAAGGAATCGACAATATTTACTTTATTATTATTAAACGTGAAATTATAAGACTTTTTGAACTTTCCTTTTGGGAAAATTACAATTTCAGTTTTGCTAGTGGTAACTTGTGTCTTCCAGTGTTCACAATATCGAGCTAAACAATTTAAAGAGTATTGTAGACCATCAGCATTATCGGAAAGAAGTACAGTGTCATCAGCGTAAAGAAGAATCGGCAAAGTGGTAAAAGTGGTACAATTGTCATTTCCAGTCTGATATAATAGTGTGGTACGTCAATTTATGGATAACTTGGGTAAAATAATTCACTTATGACAATTTCAAACCCAAATCATTATTTCCAAGCCAAAATCCAAGATGGCCGTCCATAGAAAATGGTGATATTTGGCATATCTATAATAGTCCGGCATGTATCGGGACCCCCCCTGCACCCCACCCCATGATTCTCTGAAACCAACTTTTTGTTTGTAGTTTGTGTTCTTTCAGATGAAACATTTTGCCATTGCCAGTAATTAGACCTAAAGACTGAAAAATTCAAAATGGCCGCTATCCAAAACACTATTTCTTCAGTAATACCTCTATTCCAATGTTTTCTGGCATGCTGAACGCAATGGAATATTCAAAAAGTTATTACAGTGAATATATAAACAGTAAAATATACGATCGCTGCCAAAATATTTTTTTTTGCAACTTTCGCGATACATACACGTAATTTCACTGACTTATCAGTGAGTGCAACTATATGTCACTCACTGATCTCTTTCGTCGCATTTGCTATAATTTAACACCAGGGGTCTCTGTCGTCTGTTACGTCACCGTCTGCCAACCAGCAGCCAGCTATTCATAAATCGCCCAAGCTGTGAGGTAGATCGTGATTGGTCAGTTGTGTTTAGACGCACATTTGCCAGAGCGTGGGAATCTTTACACGCATTGCGCACCATACAAGCCGGAGGGTATCCAAGAGAGTCCTCTTTCAATTTTATATTTAATTATACTTATTTTAATGGAGTTTTTTAAAGTATGAACTAAGCACCATTTTTACTATATACGGTATTGTCGTAAATAGCAATAAATGTGTGAACGTATTGATTATTAGGACCTATATAATTAAGACATAAACTTAGCTAAATTTTCTCTCTGGCCAATTGTTATTTATAAGTTTCCTACTCATCTCTCCCTGTCCTTTCTGTTAATCGTACTGTCTATCTTATATGGTTGGAATATAGCCAAATGTATTAAAAATTATGGTCACATGTGTTGTGTTTTTGATAGTGGCTATTTTGATTGTTGTTTGTTTTATGTTTTCAAAAACAGCTCTATGATTTTGAGTGATGTTGTTTTTAATCCGTGGATAAGGTACATGGCCTAACCTTAATTCCTTAGTGTGACAAACATTATTCCTCGATCTGTAGAGCTGTCCCCCAGAATTCTTGTGAGGTAGATGCTAGCGTGAAGCTGGCAGATGATCTCATCTAGAATCTGGGTGAAATTTACACAGATCCATAGGATTTGACACACATAGTTGTGTAAACTATATCGCATATTGCATTTTTACTGTGTTTATATGTCGCCAATGATTGAATTCAGATTTGTATTGATATGATTTCAATCAAATTTAGTTGGCAATAAATTATATATTGTATTTATTACCATAAAACCTCGGATGTATATTAATCTTGACTGCCTACATTGTATTTCACCTATTAACGCTCATTCGACAATTCGTTATCGTTGCTCAGAACTTATCACAGTGGTAAAGGTATTGGCTGATTGAAGCTATTACTTTTACTGAATGAAACTGATCGAGTTAAACAATTATTAATTGATCACAGTGGTAATGTTGAATACTCTAATTTTACTGGTAAAGGTATTGGCTGCTTGAAGCTATTACTTTTACTGAATGAAACTGATCGAGTTAAACAATTATTAATTGATCACAGTGGTAATGTTGAATACTCTAATTTTACTGGTAAATGTATTGGCTGCTTGAAGCTATTACTTTTACTGAATGAAACTGATCGAGTTAAACAATTATTAATTGATCACAGTGGTAATGTTGAATACTCTAATTTTACTGGTAAAGGTATTGGCTGCTTGAAGCTATTACTTTTACTGAATGAAACTGATCGAGTTAAACAATTATTAATTGATCACAGTGGTAATGTTGAATACTCTAATTTTACTGGTAAATGTATTGGCTGCTTGAAGCTATTACTTTTACTGAATGAAACTTGAGTTAATCAATTATATTCATTTTAATATCATCCATTCAGCTTAGTGCGCAAACACAGACACGAATGGCACACTTCAATGTGAACCCTTCCTCTTCGGATTATTTAAACTGGGGAAAACGATTGGAATTGTATTATGAAAAACAAATATTTGAAAAAGAATGCCAATTAAAAGTGAATCTAGAAATGATTAAAAAATAATACCAAAAAAGTTACCACAGTATATATCAGTGTATATTCAGCCTAGTTGGGCTAGATATAGAGACGAAATTCCCGCATTTCCTATTTTTGACATGGTTGTCAATAATTAGAAATCAGGAAATTCGTCATGTTTACATCATATGGTCATATTAAGAACCCGAAACAAAATCACAGATTTTTTTATGATTTTAGCCTGGGCCAGTCACTTTAACATCTAATGAAGTGAATAAAACCATAAAACCTTGGTCCCCTTTCCACGGTCACGGAAGTTAGATTTTTTACCCTACTATTTACACATGACTTGATGTTGTTATAGATGTTTCTGATGACATCGAAAAGTATGCCTGTAATTCCAAAAGAAATTAATTTGATCCATAACCCAGACCTAGGCAGACGCACATTCACACCTGTTTTACCTAGCACAGTAAAACAAGAAATACGACAAACACAAGAAATTTACCCAATGTTGTTTTAATGTTGGTCGAACGTCTTCGACGTCAGACCAAAATTAAAAGAACATTGGGTCATTGTCTCGTGTTCGCTGGAAACACGTTAGCTGCTAGAAGACAATATTGAATATTTAAAAAATACTAATAACATCTGGTTAATATAAGAAATATTACATAATACAATACAATACAATACAATACAAAACAATTATTATCAATTCAAATAAAATTAGGTATTTTGAGCGTTAATTTATTAAAAAGGTCTTTTCGGAGCTCGGGCATTTAATAAAAAATGTACTTTATTTCCTATGCCTAGTTGGCAAAACTTAAATATCATGGCTTCATTAGAGTGTCTAACAACGTCTATCTGTAGCTTGTGGTCACTTAGACACAGCTTACTTTTCGGTGATTAAAGTTGGTCATGGTCTTAATATTTTACTTTTCTTTTTCAATTTCATTATCGTATTTAATGTGCGTAATTTGTTAGCTGTGCCTAACTTGATATTATATAGAATATAATAGATGTTTTATTAGCATAATTAAAAGTCATTACTGACTTATTTGTCACAAAAATACAAATGTATATAGAATATGTACCAACAGGGTTTGCATTGTTAGTTCTATAAAATCACATGTGAATCGTCATGATAGGTACACTTAAAACCAGGCTTATCAGTTATATATATAAATAATGTATAACTAAAACACGGGGTATTTAAAATATGCATCATATAATATCTAAACAGCAAACAGCTTTATCATGATTTATGTACGTGGGGCATATATGTTTCCCGCACCAAAACCAGAGATAGCTACTATATACTATTCCACATGGTAGCAAAAAAAATCCTTAGGGTCCCAACCGGTCCAATAACACTGTCGATGAAAAGGGTCCCCTACACCCTAAACAATAAAACGAACCCTAGACTTCAAACAATACTCTCATGTGAAATACCATAATATATGCCAATGCCCAGTGCTTGATCATTCATTTAGTCGTTGAAGATTTTGCTGTGGGCTCTCTGGCGATACTGATCAAGGAGACACACATTACCATATAATATCCATTACTTTCGAGCGTCGTTTTGATACATGATGACCAAAGATTAAATGCAAAGTTTCCAGGTGGCTTTGTTTCAGTTTTAATATTTTCAGGTTTCAGATTTAACCCTTGAAGCGCTGAAATATTTTCGTATAAACCATGGAGATCAAAGGTTTTTTTCAATTTGAAATCATCATAAATTTTTTATTTAGCTTTTTCCGCTTCATTTGAATACCTATGTTATGGGTCTACGTCCATTATAAATGTCTTTACCCTTTCAGTCCTGGGACGTCAGATTCTGACGACTAAAGTCGATCCCCGCGCTGTAAGGGTTAATATGCTTCCAATATTTGATAAGTGACATCTTTATATAAATTTCAAGACTGTCGTCCAAACTATATACATGAAGCTATGCTGCTTGTGCGGTTATACAAAATACAGGCGGTCATTGTTAATACAATTCAAATGTATTACTATATTTACGGTAGTGTACTGACTTCTTTAAGACCAGAAGATTAATACAATACAGCAATATTATTGTATATTTTCTTCCGATGCTTGTCTCCAGCTGCATAGTGTGCTAAGAGTTCCACTAGTCTACCAGATTAAAGTGAAGCCAACATTAGAAACCATGTTAAAAAGTAGGCGATCAGTTCATTCTATATGCAGACTGGAATATGTGTGTTTTCAAAGCTTGACACTGACACTGACTGATCAAAGCTCTTCATATCTAAGTAGAGCAAATCAATGAGTGGTTTCAAAATTACTTGACATGGACCAATTAGGACGACGTAAATAACCACGCCTACTCCGTTATTCGTTGATAGGTAATGTGAGTGAATAACTCCGGTGTAGGCCTACATACAGCACTTTACTTGGGGCTAAAAAGTATTTAAAAAAAATAAATTTTCCACGTCAAAATAATCAATACGACTGTAAATAATTATACATATTTTTATTTTCATCATTCCTACACATAGATATCATGGTGACGCAATCAATAGGCTTGGTAACCATGATGACCATCGTTGTAGCTGCTGTAACCATGGTGACCATCGTTGTAGCTGTTGTAACCATGGTGACCACTGTAAGGGAAGTTGTAGCGAGTTCCGGGAACACCGTCGAATCTGGCAGTTCCTGTTCCAGTTCCGATATATTCAGCAATGTGGTTCACTTGTCTCTGGCGGTTGTCATTGGAGTAGGGGGCAGCGTAACCATCATGGCTGGAACATAATAAGTAATGGTCAGATAAAACTGTGACAAGGATTGAAAAAATAACAAAATATTGATTTTGGATAATTAAATAGGATAACCCATCAAATATAATTCAGAAATAATATCTGCTAAAAGTAAAAGAAATCCGTTTTTCACACATCGCTGCCAATTTATATATATTTCTTTCTACTAGACCTCATAATTTCAGAGCGTTATAATTCATATACATTATATCGAAATCTAACTTTCTGGTTTGTATGTCCATGGAAAATGTATGACTACATGTATGCGAATTGGAATTACGTATAGGTCTGTATAGACTCCCCGGCTTCAATACAATATAGATCTATAAAACTACACAACTTCAAATGAAATAAGCACATCTCCAAGCTCACAAATGTTGTCTCAAAAAGATATATATCTCAAAAATATCCCAAATATCTCAAACAATTTAAACTGTAATTGCAGATTCAACAAAATAAAATAATAACAATAATATTTTTATCAGCAAGCAATGCATTTTAAATTCGATTATAAAGGGATATATTGTATTATACTAGTATTTCAATTTATATCATTGTTTATGGATTAGAGCTACTCTTCATCACACTGAAGTTATATAATCTACATAGACTGTTATAAATTGTAAAGCGTCTAATATACGTGATTCATGTCAGTAACCATGGTAACGTTACTCACACAGCTGTTAATCCTGCTCTGTATCCACCGTGATGGTTGTCATGGTAACCGTCACCATGGTAGCCAACAGCTGCTGATGCTGCTACAGCCACCAAACCCAGGAGAATAAGGCACTTCATGTTGAGCTGAGTGTTCTGGTTTCAGAGAATGATGCCGTCTGATGACAGCGGAGGGTTTTTATAACACTTTTTGTGACTGTTTTGAACGACAATCACGTTCACGAGTCATAGATGTCATGAACCCGGCACCGCTGGCATTGTTCGCTATATAACGCTATATATCTATACGCAGATGTGACAAAATAACGCAAATTTGGATAAATGTTCAGCCAACTTAGATTCAACGTCTAGTTCCATGTGAGCTTCCAGTAGACAAGATACGTTGAATGGGTGTTGGTTTAAGGTGGTGCCATCGTTTACGACGCTGACCTAACATTAAACCAATGTTGGTTCTATGTCTGATGTGTGATGTGATATGAGAACACAGTATGTACAAAGTACCTGTTAGAAAAGCAGTAACTAACAATGGAGCTCTGTAAAGCCAAAAGGCAGTATCTGCTTACTTGTAAGGTAAGGATATACTGCATGTTGGCTTTTGCACGGCAGAATGTGCATAACCAAAAAGAAATAAGAGAAATATAAGAACTGAAAGCATTGAAATGTTAAAGTATATGTCCACCTACTAAGTCATTCTAAACCATTCATTTACCCCCCGCCCCCAGTACTGCCATGACTTGTTTTTATTATTGCCGAAAAGTGTTCTTATTAATCGTGTGAGATCAGCTCGTATTATATCTTAACCACATATGTACTGAGCAGAGATCAAAACAGCTATTGATCGTGCAAAAATATTGTGTTTTGTAATCGATCTGAAAATGTGTGTTTTGTAATCGATCTAAAATTAAATCAACAGTATGTTTCATCAAATCCTGGGAGAAGCCTGTTTTTAATTTTCTCAGTCACTATTCAAATGTTTTGTGTGTATTTTTTCTTGGATAACATCCCCGCCCCCCCCCCAACATCGCTGGCAAATTTTGTGAAATTTCTTCGTGTATTTTGTTAGTTAGACCATTTGGCATGTAATATAATTATTGTGTCATGGTAATTGTGAAATGTGAGTTGTCATTGTAAAATGTTAGTACATGTCAAAATGTCCAACATCGATATTATACTACAAAATACCCCCATATTTTCAAGGATGTTGGGGGGAGAGAAAAACATATTCTGCAAATAATGTTGTTAAAAAATGTCCGGATAAACAGACTGTAGTGTAAACTCTTAGTAATGTTGGTTAATGTAAAATGTGCACATTTTAACCCCTAAAATCTAACCTAAATACTTCAACTCACTTAAAAATAACTCGCTACAGCGACCCTCAACTTCAAGTGGATATTTGCTAATTTGAGACCAAAGTTTTCCAAATCTTGGTGTTTAAAAGTCATTTCGTTTCTAATATCAGTGATTTGATCGGCTAATAAAAGCGACGTAAAACAATATTCACTCACTCGTCAGCAATCACAAGTGAAAATATGTTTTTTTGTGGATGAATGCATAATAATGTGTTTAAGGGGGGTAACATATATTCTGATGTGTGGCAAAGTCAGAGCAGGTATATATACGTGTAGCATTGATATAAAAAAAATTGCTCAAATTTAATGGTATTGATAACTGCTCATCTTTTCACACCTGTTGAAGAGACTCATCCACACATTAGCCTATTATATATAATTTCAATGAGTCCAAATTTCATTAAGCGAATTGTTAATGCACAGTAGAGCAGAGCGCATGTACAGTGTACTTATAGTCCTTGGGCCAAATCTCCCATATTAGGTTTCTTGGTCTTATTTTGTAGGTTTTTATACCAGGAAAAACATTAGACTGTGTAGCTTCTTCAAAAAGTGTCCAAAATAAGAAAAAAATCGCATGAAAAAGGGTCAGATCGCAATTTCAAGATATCTCAGTACCTATCTCACATAGAAATGTAATTTTGGTATTTAAAAATATGTTTTAAGGGCTAAGGAATACGATAAAATATATGCCAGTTTCTTGGTCATTGTATATTTGCACAAAATTCGAAATGACCACCATTTTAAGGCTACAAATAGAAGCTGAACGCCATTAATTAAAAAGTGAGCACAGAAATAAAGGAAATCAGATTATTTTATTACGCAATTTCTAAACGTTTAATATATGACAACTGATTTTTTTTAATTTCAGTGATTTTGTAGTGATCAACATCAAAGTAGAACAAAATAATGTGAATGATTCAGAAAGGCTTAGTTAATGTCACTATCGTCATCACTAGTGGCAATATTCTCAGAATTGCAGCAATCTTCATTGCACATACATGCCACCACACATGGACGACTATTTTTTCTGCATGCGCATCTCATTGTACTACACGGAGTTGTCCAAATGGCTGCTTGATAACACACTCTCTTAATATGCAGAATTGCACTATTGTGGCAAAAAGGCATCTTCGTAATATCGATAGTTTGTCTATTCCACTTCAGATTTCGAACCTTATTTGTGTTGGTGCATTCTGCAGAATTATAAAGCTGACAGATAGCTCGCTCCGCTTATTTTAATGTATCTACATCTGCATCAAAGTTTTCACCAATTTTTTTCATTGCATTGCAAAATAATGATTATTTTCAACAAGTAATTTCATAACTGTTTTTTCCCACATCCTGAAAATCTACTGGTGGAGTCACAACCATTAACTGACTAAATGCGTGCATTCCGTTATTAGACCATCACACACACTTTGGCCTAAGGTGCTAGCAATATTTGTCACCTCCACATAATGCCAATGCCTTGTTCTTCTGTACTCTAAACAATAGGGAAAGTTGCTCATTTACACACAAGAATACAGTTAGAACAAGGACATCAGTGTCTGGTGATCGCAGTAGAATTGGTTCTTGACTCTCTAAACTGGCGTGTTTGGCATGAAGAAGGAGGCGTGTGTCTGCCTCCTCGTGATTACAATACAGATTTGCTTCAGGTGTGTTCATGATGGATCCAGCAATATTTATATTTAATTTGACACAGTTCTCCTATAGGTTACATACACTATGCTATTGCTTTGCACTAGTTTGACAAATTCGACATCCTTATCATCTGTCCATGTACATAGTAGAAATGAGAGGATTTCTTCTTTATAGGAACCACATCGTAAGGCTCGCCTGCACTGGCTTGGAATCGCCTGTTTTTAATGCTGTAGTGAAGAACGCCTGTGATATCATCTCGTCTGACATGCTCAGAAATGACAGGGTATGTGTGTACAACACAATGAACAATGGAATTCATACCCGTGCCTTTTAGCAACAACTTTAATGTCTTGAAGGCCAGGTGGTCGTAAGAAGATTCTGGAGTCAGTGAGCGAAGGACAGCCATGGCATCAACTAGATGTGTTGTGTTATCTGGTGGAGGATGCCTAAATAGTCTGCCTTATCTGTTAGGATGTGGAGGAGATCAGCTTTCGTTGCACCCAACTTTGCACCGTCTGCCTCAGCAGGCGATCTGGGTACACTGGTCAGCTCGTATGACATAAGGTCATCACGACTCACATGTCCTCTAATACCACCATCATATAGATAAGCAAATATAGCAGTGGTTTCTTATTGAGCATTTGTTTTAAGATTGTTTTTATGATTGTTTTTTTTTGCATGTTTTAAGATCTGACTTGGGGACACGAGCATGGAAGTCGGTTTCTCTATTCGTTGAAAGTCTGTCATTGGCCAATTTATGCACTTAGCGTAAACATTCTTGTCACGCTGATAAAAAATCATTTTCCATTTCAGGTGTAGCGTGTTTGCCTGAAACAACATGAGAGATAAACTAGACCACTGAAGAAGTGACCACAGCCACCTGAAATGTTATCTCAGCCACCAAAATGGTGATCTCAGCCATAAACAAACTGATCTTGGCCATTAACAAACCGGTGTCAGCCACTGATATGGTTATCTAAGCCCCTACAGAGTGATTTTGGCCACTGACGAAGTGATCACAGCCACATTTGAAATTATCTAAGCCACTACAAAAGTGATCCTGACCACTGAAGAAGTGATCACTGCCACTGTGAAAGTTATCTCAGCCATTACAAAAGTACTATTTGACATTAGCGAAATGATGTCAGCCACTTAAAAAGTGGTTTCAGTCACTACAGAAGTGCTCTTGGACACTGAATGGGGTACTTGGATGACTGCTAGTAGTAGTACTTTTCGCCCCCATCTGGGGAGGGTCATTAGGGATTTGTTTCGTCTGTTGAATGCTCTGTATGGCATTGTCATGATTGTACGGAAGCACCAGTCTACAGCAATCATCCAAGGGCAACTGCGGCCTCCTCGTATCTGGCCATAATCTTCGGGCGGATTGCCAGTGGCGTAGCCTGGTTACTCCGCTCAACAGCACTGGACACTGAAGAATGGATTACAGCCACTTTAAAAAGTATCTAAACCACTACAAAAGTGATCTTGGCCACTAAAGAATATATAACATCCTCTTTAAAAATTATCTAAGCCACTACAAAGTGATCTTGGCTACTGACGCAGTGATCACAGCCAATTTAAAAGTTATCTCAGCCACTACAAAAGTGATCTTGACCACTGAAGAAGTGATCACAGCCACTTTAAAAGTTATCTTAACCGCTACAAAAGTTATCTTGGCCACTAACATCTAATGTCAGTCCCTAAAAAAGTGATCTCGGTCACTATAAAAGTGGTAATGACTACATAAGAAGTCATTACAGCCACTTCAAAAGTTATCACAGCCACAACAAAATTGTTCTCGGTCACTGACGATGTCATCACAGCCACTTTAAAAGTTACAAACACCGTAGAAGTGATCGCAACCACTTTAAAAATTATCACAAACGTAATCTTGGCCTATAAAGAAGTCATCACGGCCACTTTAAAAGTTATCTCAGCCACCACAAAGGTTATCTTGGGCACTGAAGAAGTGATCAGAGCCACTTTAAAAGTTTGTTTTTTTAACTTTTTATTTTCAGATTTCATATATATATATATATACATTCATAATACATATACAATACACAGTACATAACAAAATGAAACACGATTATACATTAGACGTGAGAAAAAACAAAAAAAAACAAAAAAAACACACAAAAAACAAACTATGCTATGTCTATAAAGTTTAAAAGTCAGCAAATACAAATTTTTTCTTGTCCACAGAAGAAGTGATCACAGCCACATTAAAAGTTATCTCAGCCACTACAAAAATGATCTTGACCACTGGAGCCATTAGAAAAGTGATCTTGGTCACTGAAGAAGTTTCCACATTCTCTTAAAAAAATATATTAGTGATCAATATCATTTTTGTTGTGACCGAAGAAGAGTGAGATGATGAGCACAACACTAGTAGTTTACTCACTGCTATCACATTTTTGTGGAATAAACTACATCGAGATTACTGAGGTGGAAAGATTCTTATTCTGTTTAATTTAGTTTAAATACAAAGCAATTGCTTTGTCTGTTGTGTAGTATCTGAATTAAAAGACAATAGATCTATTGACAATGCGGAAAACTGTGACAACTTCGAATTCTCGCATGACGAATTAAATGATATATATTTATATTGTTTCTTATGTAATACATAAAATTAGGCCGCGTTAAATAATAATATGGTACAGATATAGTAATGTATTAATTAAGCTATACCATTAGTGGTGCAAAGTAAAACTACATGTTTTAATTTATATATTATATGTTGCGATAGTTTGCCAAGATCATTTCTTATTTGAATAGATGTGCACGTCGTGTCTTTTGAAATATTTTGTGTGTTCAAATACAAGTACATGCATTAAGTCTTGTTTTCTAAAACTATGTGCATCTTCAAGTATAAGTAGCCTACATGCGCGTTTATTCTAATGCCAACTATAAAATATTATTGCGAAGACATTCCGGCCATCTGTACCTATTCCCTATTTCTACAATAACTAATATTAGTCTGGACATACGGAATTAGATACATATGTAGGTATATACTGTCTCCAATGTCAGGAAATGTGTAACCCATATAAAGAATACGTTGATCTAATCGTTTAGTGCTGGGCCATCGTCTGCGACGCTGTGCCAATATTAACCCAGTATTTAGTATGTGTTTCTTGTTTACAGAATCGATACATTGAAAGAAAATATCTGATTACCAATCCAGCGTCCACAGCGCTGGCTCAACATTGAACAGATGTTTCGTGTTTACCGGGATACATAATCAAAGGCTGGCTACAAATTATTGGTTATTGAGAGCATTCAGTAGACACTGGAGGCAAATAGATCTCTTTATTACTGGCGTATCAGTCATTTTGACATGTCAAATTTTGATCACTTTTTTGTCCTACGGTAGTGTACTTCAAGTTCAGATTACAAAAATCCCTCTAAGCTGCGAACTTAGCACCATCACTTTTCTTACTCAAGATATGCTAAGCTTTAATTTGGTATATAACACATAATGTTACTTTTTGTGGCTGGGTAACTAGAGACCGCCTGCTGCTGCACTAGATACCTTAATGAGAACAAGAAGATAATCAACCAAATATTAAATGTTCAGTGAATTATTTTATTCGCAGACAAATTTAAGAATAATTAAGACATTTTCGACTGTGCAGCAGTGATTTAAAAACAATAAAGTGAATATTTATAAAGTGGATGATAACAAAGTATCAGAACCGTTTTATTGCTATTTTTTCTAGTCAATTTTACTCAGGAGGATTGTTTGAGAGTTCACATATTATTTCTACATTTCCACCACGATGCCATCCCCATAGAATATCCTGTTTTTAACCACCATTTTTTGCTCACATATTTTTTTAAACAAATGATATTTTTCCTATATTTTCTTGCACAATAATGTTATCAGATACCAGTTACATACTGTTGCCAAATTTCAGGCGAATAGCTTCATAATGCACAGAGTAAATTCAAATTGATCAGAGGCTATTTGCAACTGAGTATGTATAATGCGTGTGGTGGATCAATATTTTTAGAGGGCGGTGTGGGGTGTTTTCAAAGCTTGCTTGAAAGTTTGCAGTGTAAGAATTGTCCTAATGTGCAGTGTTCTGGAGCACGTGTGCACCAAACGCCTGTTTACCAACAACTTTGTAAGAGGAATGATTGTGTGGAGTTTTGTGGTCCGTAGATTTCACATACAATATCACCAGTAGCCAGGTAACATGAGGTCCGACGAAAATGTTTATTTCGACGTGCCAGAACCATAACATGCCAACTCATTTTTTGCAACTTTTCACGATAGCCGAAAAAATTATTTTCCTCAAATCCAAATTCCCAAAAAAATAAAATAATACTTATTTGTACGTCTGATACCACAAGAAACAAAATTATTTAGTCTCAATACTCTAACAGTGTTTAGTTTTTAAATTAAACACGTTTATTAGCACTTAACAGGTTCTGATTCGCTGGCATATGAACTCAATTTCAGTAAGTTAGGTGTTAAAGGTGATCTATCACCCCTTATATGGTATGAATAATTATGTCCTTATATGGAGTGATTGGCTATCATGAGACCCTCTCAGAGGGTCACATGATAGCCAATTACCCCATATAAGGAAACACTTGTGCTCCATCTTTTGGCAACTTTGATTTATTTGTCACAAAATCATTCATACTATATAAGGGGTGATAGATCACCTTTAAGTGCCACTTAGCACGTACTGAATTTAGCAGTTATCTTTACTCAACACCTAGTTAGCATTGCACGAGCGGGACCCATAACAGAGCCATAGTATTAGTTAGCACCCAGATAACTCGTATATTATGAACCGATTCAATAGTTGACATCCATTTTGTAAAGTCGTTTATAATGACTGAAACAACGTAAAACTGTTGCCAACACCAATGAAGATTAATATGAAATGAAATTTAAAGAATTCAATTTAAAAAAACAATGTGTATATTATTTATAACGCAGATGTGTTTTTGTCTCCTTTTCAAGTCCGTGGAATATATAGTCTATTTAGATCCACCGATTTTAATAATATACCCACATCTACTTAAATCCAGCATGGCCGCCATGTTGGTTAACCCTTCTATTGTCGGCCTGATAAAGTTAAATGATTGGACTAATCTTTCAATTCGTGATAGAAGCATCAAATTTGGCACAGACTAGCAATGGAAATGGTTATTGACATTGACCATCCAAAAAATATTATGGAGCCCAAATCGGACATTTTCCAAGTTGCTCGCCATTTCGCCAAGGTCAACCATCTAATCCATTTTATTTGCTCCGGAATGAAAGCAGATTCATGGTTTTGATAAATATAAATATAATAGAGTTTTTGTATATGCCACACATAGAGATGTGGCCGGCAGTACCGTAGGCATTGCATTGAGAGTAAAATTCAAGATGACCGCCATTTATCCAAGGTCAAACAAATTACAGATAGTCATTATGTTTGAATTAATAGCTCACGGATAAAAAAAATGTTCAATTATTACAATAATAGTCTGATTGAAAAAAATACCTCCGAGACACCAGATCTTGTTCCTGTGTCTATTTATATATTTTAGAATTTGTCTGATATCCTCATATCGCAGGCTGTTCATTGAATCAAGGTATCGTCGGGTTAACCGGGCATATGCAATGCTGTATGATCTGCGGCATGCAGAAATTCAACAACAGCATACGGACTATAGAGGTAGAATAAAACACATCTATGATGCAGATGCTCTCCTACATCCTGGTACGTTAAGTGTAAATAAAATACATCAGAATGATGTGATACTGAATGCTGAGTAACTACAAAATTCTCCAATACAGCTTTGCTGGGACAGAATTGAAATTCACATCTTCCGAAAGACGAAATTCCTGATTTCTAATTATTGACAACCATGTCAAAAATAAGAAATACGGGAATTTGGTCTCTATATCTAGCCTAGCTGGTAAGTGCGCAGCACAACAATTAAAAAACTTTACAGTTCTAGTCTATGGACATGTTTACATCATATGGTCATATTAAGAAGCCAAAATAAAATAACCGATTTTTTTATGAAAGCTGTAAAATACTAATAAAACGAATATAAACTTGGCCGGCATATAAGAGCTAATGTTGGGCCTGCGTTGCACATGCTTAGCCCAGACATTTTAAACAAAATTTATCATAACGATAACACTGTGTATTTATTTACTTTACAATGTCGCATTCCTCATGTGCGTACCTTGTTGCCTACACAAATGTGCGTATTCACTATCGTTTCATGACGTCCACCTTGGTTTTCGTCATTATAAATTATTTTTGATCGTGCTCCTCGGGTGTATTTGAAAACCGATTATTGTAAACACAAAATTCCTTAAACTGTTTACTTTATTTTTTCAGATTGATCTTGTAGAAATGGTGGCCATCTTGAATTTTACTCTCAATGCAATACCTAAAGTACTTCGCGCCACATCACATCGGGCATACACAAAACTTATATGATATGTTACACCAAAACAATGAATCTTCTTCCATTATATAGAAAATTATATCGATTTGATTTTTGATCATGGCCAAATGGCGGCCAGCAATTTTGGAAAATGACTGAGTTGTCCTGAATATTATTATTGTGTTTTGGTGTCAAAACCAAGAGCCATTTTTATAGCTATGTGTGCCAAATTTGATGTTTCTATCACGATTTGAGAGATTAGTCCTATCATTTAACTTGATGAAGCCGACAATAGAAGGATTAACCAACATTGCGGTCACGTTGATTTATTGGTGATCTAAATTAGATTCTGAAAATGAGACAAATACACACTTTTATGCTAAACAATGTGGTAGTTTTGGCATTATGATTATTTTTTTGATAGATGGCTCAATATTCTTAAGCTGTATGGCGGCCATCGTGGATTTGTGGTAATAAAGAATGGACTGATTTTATTCCTGATGATCTGGATGGAATCCTCGTGTCATAACGCGGGATAGACACACCAAAAACGATTTGTAACTCTAAAACCGTTTAATTTAGGTATATGCTTGGCTTTGCGAAAGATGAAGTTATCGTGATGGCGGCCATCTTAAAATAAAAATAAAGGTAATTTTTAGGGACTTTACGGCATTTGCCTGGACACATGCCCAGGTATCTAAAACAAATCAGCCTTCTGTAATTTTATTCCAGGTTTAACACTAATGCGCTTGCACTAAAGGAGCGTAGCTTAATATTAGCATGGTTACAAATTATTGACTTAAAACATAGGTCCATGTTTTTTATTAATTTGCTACATTGAAGCGTAGATGGGGACAACAGTGGTAAGATCGGCATGTCATGCGTTTAACATGTCTAAATAAAACATTATTGGTGACAGATCGTGTAAATGTCTATAGTTACAAGAATATAAAGATATTAATTTGATTTGTGAACTCGAGTCATCATATGTGGCAGTAAAAATCAATTAATACACCCTTCACTTCACAAATTGTATTTTGAGCCGGAATTTATTTTTATTTTATCCATCCAAAACAAGAAATTATGTGGCTATTTTCAGCTTTTGATAATATTTTTTTATAAAGTTTAGATAATTACTATTAATTTAAATTTAATATGTATCTTATGGTCATCCATACAATTAGAGCTTTCTAAATTCCAGAAGTCAACATTGTTGGGAAATATTTTAAACATTACACTGATGTTGGCTGACATTTAAACATAGACAGCTTGATAGCCATGTCCTCTGCGTAGGACATGTCAGCTATTATATATATGAATAGAGTTCCCACGATTCATAAGCAGAGATAGATGATGAATTACTGGAAGTGTCACACATCATGAGCAGAGATAAATGATGAATTACTACAACTGGCACTGTTTACTGTCCGTACATGTCACACATTAATGGCTGTTCGAGCTATAAAAGTGACACTGCCAGACAACCATCAACATTCAACCCTAGCTGAGCATCTGACCAAGGCAGCACCATCCTCAACAAGATCAACTGTCTCAACAGCAACTCATCATGAAATGTATCATTATATTAGCTTTAGTAGCAGTATCAACAGCTTCGTATGGGTATGGGCGTAACCATGGTAACAGTTATGATAGCTATGGATATCACCATGGTTATGGCTATATATCAGGCTTCAGAGATGCGTGAGTATATTTTATGTATATTGGGATACCTACCAGCAAAAGTTGAGCCAATATTTTATTAACCATTTAACCGCCAAATTATTCAATATGAATTTTCACCCACTTGAAGTTGTGTCTCGCTGACGCGATCCACAACTTCAAGTGAGTGAAAATTATTCAGATTTGACAAAATGGAGGTCAACTGTTTTCAAATATTGCTGATTCATGTCACATTTAATCTTTAACTTGTTTAAAAGGTGGTACTTGATGTGCTAATAAAAAATGAAAACCCGAAGTTATGCGGCATCGGCGGTTAAAGAGTTAATGTTGGGCCAGCATCCCAGACGGCCATTAGACCAGCATTGGGTAAACGCTTTGTGTTTGTCGGATCACTGTTTCTAGAGAAAAAGTCATTGACAGAGTTTGAAAATCACTATTTTGTGTAATTTACTTAAACAAACAGCGAAAATAGGCACGGCATATCATGTATAGAATAATGAATAATAAAATGGCATCGCCTATTGATAGAATACAATTTATTATTTGATATTTGAGATCATGAATAAACATCGTTGTTATTGTCATTGTTATTGAAAAAAACAAATATTCTCATTTATCCTGATCAATGTTGAGGTGGGTATTGATAAGGGGGTTAAATAAATAGAGCACACTGAGAAAAAATACACATTTTAACTCTCCCGTCAAGAAGCAAACAATTCATTGATTGCCGATAAAATCGCAAAGCTATGTTGGCATGGCATGTCATTATAATACTTAAAGGTGATCTATCACCACTTATATGGTATGAATAATTATGTCCTTATATGGGGTGATTGGCTATCATGTGACCCTCTCAGAGTCAATCACTCCATATATGGGATGATTGGCTAACATGTGACTCTCTCAGAGGGTCACATGATAGCCGATCACCCAATATAAGGAAACACTTGTGCCCCATCTTGTGGCAACTTTGATTTATTTGTCACAAATTTATTCATACTATATAAGGGGTGATATGTCACCTTTAATGTTCTCTTTTCGTATTTAAAATATATAGTGGATAAAAGGGACGCTGATAAAAAATAATTTAGGTTCTTGCTTTCTTTTTACTTAGCAACAATGGCTATGTTACTCCGTATTCTAATGAGGAGCGCCAGAAACAAGTGAACTACATTGCTGAACATGTCGGAGCTGGAACAGGAACTGCCAGATACGACGGTGTTCCCGGAACTCGCAACAACTTCCCTTACAGCAGCTATGATGATGGTCATCATGGTTACAATAGCTACAACGATGGTTACCATGGTTACAACAGTTATGACAATGGTCACCACAGCAATTTCCATGGATACCACTGAATTATGTTGTTGGTCTTCAGTTTTACAAGCATAATAAAGTATTTAAATTGAAATATCTTGGATTTATTTCTAACATGTCTATGATAATTTTCGCCTAAAACTTGTGATTGCTGTCGAGTGAGTGAATATTGCTTTACGTCGCTTCCGGCACAATCATGGCAATATCGCGACAAAAAAAACCTGAAGTCGGGACTAGATGCCCTACTCTTATCGAATGACTTCAAGGTTTCTTATTTGTAGTGCGCGAGTGATGGTGTGGTTGCTGGAATGTTACTTTTTAAACCTAGAAGCGCTGAAATATTTTTATATAAACAATAATACCAAAGGTTTTTGCCAACTTAAATCATCATAAATATGAGCTCTTTCCGCTTCATTTGAATATGTATGGTATAGGTCTGCGGCCATTATAAATAGTTTACTCTTTCAGTGCGGGGATCGATTAATAGACGTCAAATACTGACATCTGAAGTGGACCCCCGCACTGAAAGGGTTAAACCCGTGGTCCACAACGGCTGGTATTTACCCAGCAAACATGAGACGTTGGCCCAACGTTGGTTTACTTTTGGCCCACCGTCTACAACGTTGGCCCAACAGTAAAGCAACGTTGGCCCAAATCTCATGTTTCCTGGGTATAGCACATTTTGATTACCGTAAAGCTTTAGATCACAAGCACGCATATACACGGCACATAGGAGTCATAAGCTCATGAACCCGCAACCAGTGTCATTGTTTGCTACACAAAAGAACTATAAGGATCTCAGCAAACACAATACGTCGTTCCATTGCTGGTTTAATGCTAGGTCAGCGTCGCAGTCGTTGAACCAACGTCCATCCGGCATCGAGTCAACACCTCGTCTTAAGCTAGCTGTCATATACTGTAGATCTGGTAATATTCGCGAAGTTTTAATTTTCGCGAATTTCGCGAGGAGAACAAAATCGCGAATTTAATAATCTCGCGAAAATTATTATTATAGAAGTGCTACTATCACGAAATTGCTAATTCGCAAATTCTAGACTTTGGGGGAAGTCCCAAAATCACAAATTCTCGAAAATCTAAACACACGAAAATTACCAGATCTACAGTATATGTCCATGTCCATTACGCAAGTTCGTGTTTCAACCCTTAAAGGGCTACACTTAAAAAAAATCACCCACTTCAAGTTGTGTCTCGCTCCGCGACCCACAACTTCAAGTGGATGAAAATTACTCATATTTGTTTAATTTGAGAACAAACATTTGTAAATATTGATGTTTACACATTCATTTCGTTCCCAATATCTGTGATTTATACGGCTAACTAGAAGGGTCTAGTTTTTTGTAAACAAAAAAACGGAGATATCTCCCATCCAGCAGCATAACCGTAAAGGCTGTAGATGTAGATATATAAATGTATAGATGTAGTGTCAGTGGCTTTTGTAATTAATGTTATTAAATGGCTCCTGTGGACAGTAGAGACTATGTATTAAGCAGAATTTATTATTCTGTTTTGGAACCACGCTGATGTGCGAAACACAATGTGGCTTGTCAACACTCCCAGCAAACACGAGACGTTGACCCAATGCTGGTCCAATGCTTGCCGGCCATTACAAGCCGACACCGACCCAATGTCTGTTAAATGTTGGGCCAGCATCGCAGGTGCTGGCCAGTATCCATTCAGCCCTAGTCAGTACTTCATGCTAGCGTGAGCGCGTGCACATTCAGCGTGGCGCGCTGCTGCAGACAGCGAGGGCGGGGGCCCTAGGGTAGTGGTTATCACCGCTGCCTTTTCGGAGTTCGGGGTTCGGTTCCCGGTCCCGGCGGTTTGAAAGAAACAAAAATGTTTCTTCCCCATCCAAGTGTAATAAATCAGTATTGTGGGGGGCCTCCGTGACCGAGAAGTAGCGTGCTCGGCCTCAGACCGCCAGGGCTCGAATTTCGAATCCTGTGTCTGGAGGACAGTGTCATCTCAATCATCTCCCCAGCCTCAGGAGGTTGTCCTGGCCCAGTTCAGCCTATATGTGCACAAAGGTGGCCTAAAGCCCGATTCATTTCATTTGCCTCGCAGTCTTACCACGTCTTATCACAATAAGCTCTCGCCCCTTTTCTACATTCACATAGCCAGTCGCCCCGTAACCTGGGGCCCTGGTGCAGTGGGTAAAGCTGTCTGCCTGGAAAGTCAGAGATACCCACTCTGGTATTCAGGTTTCAAAGAAATACACGTTTCTTCCCAGCTCACTCGTAAATATTTAATATTGTAGCGTACTCGGCTTCAGACCGCCAGGGATCGAATTTCGAATCCTGTGTCATTCATCACACTATCCCCAAGAGGTTCTCCTGGTCTAGTTTAGCCTACATGTAGACAAAGGTGGCCTAAAACCCCATTCATTCATACCCGTAACCTTAACGTTTCAAATGGGTGACAAATGAGCCCTTTCAGATTCTGACGTCTAAAGACGATCCCCGCACTGGAAAAATTAAACAAATTATAATGACTGTAGGCCACAACATATTGATATTGACACAAATAAAAAGAATGACTTATTTGTCATAGTAATATATGTACATGTATATACATAAAAATTCAAATGGAGCAGAAAGAGCTAACTAAGACACTTATGATTATTTCAAATTGAAAAATACCCTTTGTCTTGGTTAATATAAATATATTTCAGTGCTATTAGGGTTACATATCAACACGTGATCTCAAATCTGACTGAGACTGTCTTAACCCTTCGAGCGCGGGAACCGTCTATATACGTCAAAATCTGACGTACAAAGTTACATATTTATAATGTCCGTAGACCCATAACATATGTATTCAAATGAACCAGAAAGAGCTAACTAAGACAATCATGATGATTTTAAATTGAAAAAACCCCCTTTTGTTTCCATGGTTAAAACACAAATAATTCAGCGTTGTTAACATATACTACAAATTCAACATTGTTTGTCTCACCAGTTGAACCCATACAGCGCGACTTTAGTCGACAGAATCTGACGTCTGTAGACGTCAGATTCTGTCGACTTAAGTCGATCCCCGCGCTGTAATAATCAACAGGCCGTAGACCTATAACATATGTATTCAAATGAACCGGATATAGCTAACTAAGACATTTATGATGATTTCAAATTGAAAAAACCTTAGGTCTCCATAGTTTATGCAAACATATCTCAGTGTTGTAAGGTTTAATTGTTACTTTCACACTTTCTAATTCCCACAGCTGGAAGAGAGACCAGTTTCCGGGTTATTGCAGGCCAGGGGTCAGACTGAAACAATGTGCGAGTGCGAAATCAAAAGTGAGAGTCGCAAAGTATGCAATGTGCTGGAATGCGAAACTTTAAAAATGCGAGAGTTAGAATATGCAACTGGGATGGTGCAAACGTACAATAATGTAAACATGTGGGGTGACTAAACTGTGTATATTAACCCTTAACCCTTTAACCGCCGGTGTCGCATACATTCGGGTTTTCATTTTTTATTATCACATTCAGTACCACCTTTTAAACATGTTAAAGATAAAATGTGACATCAATCAGCAATATTTGAAAAACAGTTGACCTCCATTTTGTCAAATCTGAATAATTTTCACTCACTTGAAGTTGTGGATCGCGTCAGCGAGACACAATTTCAAGTGGGTGAAAATTTAGATTGAATAATTCGGAGGTTAAAGCGCTGAATTCTTTTATGGAGGCCAAAGGTTTTTTTTCAATTTGAAATCATCATACATGTCTTAGTCAGCTCTTTCCGATTCATTTGAATACCTATGTTAGGGGTCAACAAACAGTAGAAATATTTCTACTCTTACAGTGCGGGGGTCGACTTTAGTCATCAGAATCTGACGTCTACAGACGTCAGATTCTGACGACACGTGCATAGACATTTTCACCTTTATTTGTTCTTCAAGCTGGAAATTTTGATACTGAAATAGGCATTAAATCTGCTACACTCCTTCAGCAGTGTCATCTGTCCATGTGTAGACACTGCTAACCTTCGTCTCTCGCTTGGATAATAATGCAGTGGTAAAAAACAGGTCAGTGGGAATTCCCCTTCTATCAAAATCATGGCGGGAGTTTCAGCATTTTTTAGATTCCGCTACAGCTGGTCGCTGAGTGGACCTGGCAACCTGCCAACACCTCGAGTTGGCAAGCTGCCATTATTCGCTGGAGGCCCCAAAGTATTCAGTCCTTGAACTGCGTGAAAGGGTTCTCTTTCAGTCTATAAATCTGCTATATCAGCATATGTTTTGATTCAAATGATACAAATATGTCAAATATAAATAGTAAATTTTACCCACTTTTTTTTACTTAGCACTTTACTTTGGTGTTTTTAGCGAAAAGACCCCTTCCGGTCTACCGACTGTTTAAGGGTTAAAATGCAGCTCACTACCTAGCTTAGATTTGGACAATATGTCAACATAAGTACTAGTGCAACCTCTATGTCCAAATCTAAGTAGAGATCAACATTTTCCAAAATGGCCGCCATCAGCCTTAGCGTTTATATATCTTTCAAACTAGTTGACTTAAAAACATGTGTAATACTAACTTTCCATATCATTTTGTCCTAATGAACTTATTTTTATGGTGCTATGACAACTTTGAGGTCTTCCCATTGTTAAAATCAAAGATAGCGCCTATTATCAGATGGGATAAACTGATGATCGGAAACCTATACATTCGCGTAAAAATAGATTCAATATTACACCTGAAGATATAATATCATAATATTGTGAGCTATATAAAACTCTCATGACCTGTATTTATACGATATGATTTAAAAAGGTGTGTTAAACACCTTCATAATAAAATGACGTAACACGTTTTATTCCTTAGATATTTATAGCTGACTGATTTATTAGTCGTTAAAATGACCTATTATCGTACACCTTTTACCAATCTTATTTATGGATTTACAGGTCTATGCGCAGGACAGATTTATTTATTCTAAGTGGTGTTGATCTAGAATACACTAAAACAAATATTTTTAAAATTTTATGATGAATGATGCTGTATTAGAGTATATATTTTAAAAATAACAGAAATTAAATACAAAATGAAAAATAAGTCAGTTAGACTATCAGATATAACCAATTTTTGAATAGCACGTATTAAGATTATTATTGATGTTTATCTATTTTTTAGCTGTGAAACTTTGTAAATTTAATGTTCCTTACAATCCAACTAGCTCCCAACATTATGATAGGTCTCACTATAGCTATTATTGAATCCAATCATTTTACGCGATAATATACCTTGAGTGCCTATCATATATTTATTCCAGTGAGCTACATCCCTTATACTAGACTAGGCTAGAAAAATAATGCAAGATGGCCGCAAGAATATAGCTTAGCTCTCAGATGAAATGTCAAAGCGCGATTAGTGGTTGGATTCGAGTTGTGATCGCGAGGGTCAATAAATTAATTTACATAAAGCCTGATTAAGTAAGAGAAGACTTGTGTAATTTAAGACACCAACAATGATTGTGAAGTTTATATCCAATTAATTATAATTATTGACTAATACAATACCAAAGAAGCAGAGAACAAATCGAACTCTTTGTACTATTTCATTATTAGTTATAAGTTGTAATCACTGTTTGACTGCTTGTTGATACATGTGAGTAAATATGATAGGACTGAATACGTTTGGAATATGCTTTTTCATTCGATTTTTCAGGATTGTCGGTCTTAAATTCGGTAGAACGCAGTTTCTAATAAAAACATTACCTCATATGGTTGGCTTTCCGCATTTTTTACATTTTTCGCCAATTTTTTTTACATATATTACCCATTTTCAACGAAAATATTTATGACATTTGTTTTATTTATCTCTTACATATGCCGTTGGCAGCGCCGTCAAGGTTGTTACATTTGTTTTTTTATATAGCAGAATTCTTACATTTAGATGTACTATAATTATTGTCATGTGTCGTTTAGGTGCTGCGATAGCTGCACTGTAGGCCTATTGTACATTTGTGATGGCCCTTGTAATAGCAGAATATAACATGATAAAGAAGTACGATGTAATTAACAATCAGTAGTGTGTTATATTTATAAAAGCGAGTTCTGCAGAATCATTTGCCTGTTATTCTTCCATATTTATTTCTGAAAAAAAGTATAACAATAAGTAAGTTGATTAAACATTCAACAACGTGTCAGTTAAATATTGTTCAACAATGATTTGATTGATTCCTTTGAGTAAAGCAAAAAAAAGTGGATATGTATATGATAAGTTGAGAATTAATGCATTTCCTTACGCACAAAGATCTGGAAAATATTTCAAAAAAAATTACAGATTTGTCAAAATAATTAGAACAATTCGATTTAGTAGTGGATATGTATATGAGAAGTTGACAATTAATATATTTCCCTACGTACAAATCTAGAAAATATTTCAAAATAAATTACAGATTTGTCAAAATAATTAGAACAATTCAATTTTATTTCAGTTTGTACGAATAATTTTTTTCTCACCAGTGCACGTGGAGCTTGTGTATTCACATCTCTTCAGGTTGTCGTCCCATACAGTGCCAGGAGGACATGGTCTGTTAGCGATTAGGTGGCCATGCGAGCAGGTATGGTAAGCCGTGCAGGTGACACATGACTGGTAATTACCGTCATCCAGCTGATCACAGGTTACTTTACAGGCTGGTCCTGTGTCCGTGGGGGCTGTAAGGCACATCATAAACTCCTCAATAATTAAAATACACCCGTGACGTCAGTCTATTGTTATAAAAACAGATTCGGATCTACGAATCTACTGTTATTGTGTACTGGTCAGGTCCGACACAATATTATGGGTTTAACCATGAAACTGCATGTCTAATATTTCATGGTTTAGCCATACTGACAATGAAATTGAGGATTTCTATAGCAAATCTTGGAACACCTGCACATATTCTGTGTATTTTAATTCGAAGAAAGAACTCAATTACAATAGATTTGTAGATCCGAATGTACTTGGCGATTCGCGCCTCGTATATTCGGATCTACAAATCTATCGAATTTCGTTCTTTGTCCTTGACTGAATAGAATCAAATATCACTCCAGTTTCACCAATCGACTTACGTCTTAAGTTTAGCACTTAATGAGATTTAATTGGTTAAGATTAAAATTAAATCAGTTGGCGAAAGCGCATCTTGCCATATCAGGTCTGACCGTCAGACAACCAGTCTGACCTTGACAACAGATGTGTGTGAAACCGGTACGAAAATGAGGGGTGCGAGCAACATGAATATTCATTATGACGTCACCGGTTTACTGACTGCAGTGTGGAGGTCACACTCAGGTCAGATTGTTTGGGCCGCCTGAATCAACTGTGAATTGGCCAGGGAGGAGGAGGGAGGAGGAGGGTTCTGAGCTCATAGCACATATACGGGTTATCCAGTTTCTGCCGGTGGCAAACAACTGGATAGATGAAGATGGCGAAAGCGATGTATATGGAATCATTATCGGGCAAAGAGAAAAAAAACGAAATTCGATAGATCCGAATGTACGAGGGGTGAAGGTGCTTATGTTGCAATATTTGATATAGATAATCTCAATTTTATATTCAGCATGGTTAACCATGACAAATTTGCCATGCAGTGTCATGGTTAAACCCGTATAATATGCCCGACCTGGCCATTATAAAGAATAACAGAAAAAACGTAGATCCGAATCACTGGGTAACGTCTCGTTCGTGGCCGAAGAACACACACTCCGAGTGTTGCCGATTCACTACTGTTTAACAATAGACTGACGTCAACGGTGTATTTTAATTATTACTTTACACCAAAGGACTTTCACGAACCTTTTTATATACGAATGTAATACAATACGCTTATTTATTTGGATTATTAGTCCTTGGGCCAGACCAAAATTTAGTACCAATTGGGGTGACTAAACTTTATTGTGTTTTTCAGTTAGAATTTGGGTCAAGGATTATGTTTTTGATGTTCTGGAAATGATCTAACCAATATTTCACCAACAAATCTTAGATGGCCGCCAATTTTAAGCTCTAAAACTTGTGTACTTCTTAACTCTATGGTATAACTGGTTTATTTATGTCTATAATGTTTGAAATTTTTAAAGTAAATATTCAATCAAAGTAGCATTAAATTATCTGGGTTTTTTTGTATATCTTTTAAATATAAAAGCAGTTTAGTTATCCAACAGACGCATGTTTCATAGCACTTGTTGTGAGGACCGAAATCAAATGTGCAACAATAATAGCACATGAGCCAGACATTTTTTCGATACTATCTCAAGGGACTAAGTGTAAATGTATTTTCTGAAAAGTATGCATCTGTAGATCACAAAAATGTTTGGTGGCCATGTCAAAACAGTAGCTTTGTCTCAGAATGACCAGATTTGTGTCGCAACCGCGACCATTCGGGTCCGTAGTGCCACCAAAATTTTTTATTTTGAATTACGTCCTATAAATAGGTCGAATTTGCCTATTCAAGATGGCAGTCACCAGTATGTTGTAATTCATCATATCTCACTGACAAGTCATTATAGTATCGTAACTAATGGCTCTATACCTAGTTTTTTCGGCATGGCGAATTCATTGATTCATTGATGCTATTAGTTTTGTATTTCAAGGTGAGGGTCATGCACTGGGGCAAGGCCATATGTCATTTCAAGCCCGCTGGAGTAGGTCCCTATACTAATCGCGCTGTTTAAAACTTATCTACACTATCTTCGTACATAAAGTGTCACCCCCGACCGATGGACCCCCCACACCATGATTAATTGGTGGTGTTTTGCTGATCACTCTGGGACAAACCTCTCACCATGTGTCCTCCAAACTGTACCACGGCCATCGTTGTAAGACAAATTGAATCTGCTTTCATCTGAGAAGACAGGTATCGCCGGCCATTGGTCATCTATGGCTGAGACTTTATGAGTGATGGTAGTGTACTTGGAATTACCATACATGGTGTATCATTTAGAAACTAGCACTGCCATGAATGGTAAATGATGGATGCTTAAGCTATAAGGGATTTAACGGCCATACATAATATTTTATTTATGTTAAGTACGAAATGTACACCAAATCACTAAGTTTGTATTTCATCCCTCCATTTGCACAATTTCCAAACGTTTTTTTAGTGAATACCAGCAGGACTTCTCGCTCATGTTAACTTCATATAGTATAAATGTTTGTTATTACTTAAAATCTTTGGAGCCATTTTTCAAAAGTGATCTTGACCACTAAAGAAGTTATCACAGCCACATTGAAAGTTATCTCAGCAACTACAAAAGTGATCTAGACCACCGAAGAAGTGATCACAGCCATTTTAAAAGTTATCTCTAAAAGCCATTAAAAGGTGATCTTGGCCACTAACAAACTGGTGTCAGCCACTTTAAAAGTTATCTAAGCCACTACAAATTGATCTGGCCACTGAAAAGTGATCACAGCCACTTTAAAAAAATACTTACACCACTACAAATGCGATTTTGACGACTGAAGATTTTATTACAACCATTTTAAAAGTTATCTGAGTCACTGTAAAAGTGATCTTGACCATTGAAAAATATATTACAACCACCTTAAAAGCTATCTGTGGCACTACAAAAGTGATCTTGACCACTGAAAAAGTGATCACAGCCAATCTAAAAATTATCTGAGCCACTTCAAACTGATCTTGGCCACTGAAGAAGTGATCACAGCCACTTTTAAAGTTATCTCAGCCGCTTCAAAAATTATCTTGGCCACTAACAATCCTATGTCAGCCAATAATAATCATCTCAGCCAACACAAAGTCGATCTTGGCCGCAAATAAACTGATCTTGTCCAATGAAAAAGTGATCACCGCCACTTTAAAAGTTATCTCGGCCCCCACTGAAGTGATCTTGGCCACTAACAATCCTATGTCAGCCCCTAAAAAACTGATCTCGGTCACTACCAAAGTGATTTTGACCACTAAAGAAGCCATCACAGTTTGCAGTTTGGGGTATCTGTATTTGTGGTTTCTTCAAAAGCTTGGCAACAGGTATTCGACCAAAACGGTTTTCTTTGCTTATCTGAATGCTGAAGCCAATGACCTGTAAGATATTTGTAAATTATCAAGTGTTTCTCTGGAAGTCTTGTCATTAGAAAATGGTATACCGTCAAGTATTCAGCATCATTTTGCCTGTCGTATGCTAAACACCAAGAAACCAAAATAACAATAGTGTACAGGTTTAAATGCCAATTACCTTCTCTGGATTAGCGAATTAAGTAATCTGAGCATGATTTATACAAGGTAGAGGTATGACACCCAGAATGCCGATAAGGGACCACAATTTCTATGCAGTGAATCAATGACTTCATCAAATAGTTTTAAAACTCGAATGTATGAAGGATTAAGTAGAATTCTACTCATGCTTTCATGGCAGATGTTTGATGGAGTCTCCTAACAATACTGAATGCTTACAAGGGAGTGGGGGATAAACATTTTTTTTTTTCAAAACATGGATGCCAGAGTGGGGGAAGAACCTGCATTTAACCACCACACCAGGGTCCATGCCTTACATTAGAAAAAACAATGTTGACAAGTGAGTTAAGGAAGTGATGTTTTGACTGACGTGCTCTAAATAGACACGCGCGGGTAAAATATCGAGATTTCGAAAGGATGTTTTTTTCTCTGAAATACAAAATATCTCATAACTTCCTTAACCCTTTCAGCGCGGGGACCGTCTTGAAACGTCAGAATTTGACGCTTGTAGATGTCAGATTCTGGCGTACAAAAACGGTTTCCGCACTGAAAGAATTATTTTGTTTTGTAATGACCGTAGGTATATATGTATTCAAATGAATGGGAAAGAGCTAACTAAGACATTTATGATGATTTTATATTGAAAAAATCCCTTAAATCTCCGTGGCTTATGCAAACATATTTCAGCGCCTCGAGGGTCACTCTATTGTTTTGAAAAGGTCATCATACATTTGTGTTCATGTCTAAGGCATCCTACACCCAATCCTACACCCAATCATATAACAACCACAAAATAACATAGGCCTACCACTATTACCATGATTACAACGTATCTAATCTGAAAAGTCTAAAGAAATGAACTCTGTTATCAATAATTTATTGATAATTAGTGTTCATTTTTAATTTGTGGAAATATATAAACACGTATTGTTTGATTCCACCAATAAAAGAAGAGATAATATAGACCTACATTGGACATATAGGCCTTATTGTTACACATTTCAAAGAGATACGTTTTCGTTCCTCACAACAAGTGCTATGAAGCACGCGTCTGTTGAATAAACTGCATTTATATTTGCAAGATATAAAAAAAATAGTTTAAGGTAATGCTAGTTTGAATGTCTATAACTAGAATATTTGCATAAAATTCGAACATCATAAACGGAAATAAACTAGTTATAGCATAGAGTGAAGAAATAGAGCTTAAAATTGGCGGCCATCTTGGATTTTTGTCGGTGAAATATCGGTTAAACCATTTTCAAAACAACAAAAACATATACCTTGATCCAAATTATGACAGAAACGATATACTATGAATTGTTGTAGGACTCATAGATGAAAAGATAGAATTAACACTTACTTTTTGATTCAGTGACCCACCCCCTTTACAACGGAGAATACTGCCCTCAAGCTACCGTTCTGAAAGGGCCATCATACTTTTTAAGACCCCTCATATATGTATCTAACTAAAAAAATACATTAAAGTTTAGTCACCTCAATTGGTACTAAATCGTAAAAATTCGGCCCCTGGCCCAAGGACTATCACACACTGATAAACAGAATACGATCCGTGTACCACCTTTCCAGTTAAAATCATTGACAAACATTATTTAAGTACGTCACCTGTTCTAATTCATTCAAAACCAATTGGTATATATTATTGAAAAAATAAATATCTCACTATTCACTGCTGTAGTAGTTGTAAGAGGAGTTGTGGTAGTGGCCGTGGTAGTAGTTTTGGGACGATGTCTGGTAGTAATGGTGACAGTAGTTGTAGGAGGAGGTCTGGTAGTATTGGTGGTAGTAGTTGTAGTAGGAGGTCTGGTAGTATTGGTGGTAGTAGTTGTAGGAGGAGGTCTGGTAGTATTGGTGGTAGTAGTTGTAGGAGGAGGTCTGGTAGTATTGGTGGCAGTTGTTGTAGGAGGAGGTCTGGTAGTATTGGTGGTAGTAGTTGTCGGAGGAGGTCTGGTAGTATTGGTGGTAGTAGTTGTCGGAGGAGGTCTGGTAGTATTGGTGGTAGTAGTTGTCGGAGGAGGTCTGGTAGTATTGGTGGTAGTAGTTGTAGGAGGTGGTCTGGTAGTTTTGGTGGTAGTAGTTGTCGGAGGAGGTCTGGTAGTATTGGTGGTAGTAGTTGTGGGAGGAGGTCTGGTAGTATTGGTGGTAGTAGTTGCAGAAGGACGTCTGGTAGTATTGGTGGTAGTGGTTGTGGGAGGAGGTCTGGTAGTATTGGTGGTAGAAGTTTTCGGAGGACGTCTGGTAGTATTGGTGGTAGTAGTTGTCGGAGGAGGTCTGGTAGTATTGGTGGTAGTAGTTGTCGGAGGAGGTCTGGTAGTATTGGTGGCAGTAGTTGTCGGAAGAGGTCTGGTAGTATTGGTGGTAGTAGTTGTCGGAGGAGGTCTGGTAGTATTGGTGGCAATAGTTGTCGGAGGAGATCTGGTAGTATTGGTAGTAGTAGTTGTAGGAGAAGGTCTGGTAGTATTGGTGGCAGTAGTTGTCGGAAGAGGTCTGGTAGTATTGGTTGTAGTAGTTGTCAGACGAGGTCTGGTAGTATTGGTGGCAGTAGTTGTGGGAGGATGTCTGGTAGTATTGGTTGCAGTAGTTGTAGGAGGAGGTCTGGTAGTATTGGTGGCAGTAGTAGTCGGAGGAGGTCTGGTAGTATTGGTGGCAGTAGTTGTCGGAGGAGGTCTGGTTGTATTGGTAGTAGTAGTTGCAGGAGGACGTCTGGTAGTATTAGTGGTAGTAGTTGTGGGAGGAGGTCTGGTAGTATTGGTGGTAGTAGTTGACGGAGGACATCTGGTAGTATTGGTGGTAGTAGTTGTCGGAGGAAGTCTGGAAGTATTGGTGGCAGTAGTTGTCGGAAGAGGTCTGGTAGTATTGGTGGTAGTAGTTGTGGGAGGAGGTCTGGTAGTATTGGTGGTAGTAGTTGTCGGAAGAGGTCTGGTAGTATTGGTGGTAGTAGTTGTGGGAGGACGTATGGTAGTATTGGTGGTAGTAGTTGTCGGAGGAGGTCTGGTAGTATTGGTAGTAGTAGTTGTGGGAAGAGGTCTGGTAGTATTGGTGGTAGTAGTAGTAGGAGGAGGTCTGGTAGTATTGGTGGTAGTAGTTGTCGGAGGAGGTCTGGTAGTATTGGTGGCAGTAGTTGTCGGAGGAGGTCTGGTAGTATTGGTGGTAGTAGTTGTTGGAGGAGGTCTGGTAGTATTGGTGGTAGTAATTGCAGGAGGACGTCTGGTAGTATTGGTGTTAGTAGTTGTGGGAGGAGGTCTGGTAGTATTGGTGGTAGTAGTTGCCGGAGGACGTCTGGTAGTATTTGTGGTAGTAGTTGTCAGAGGAGGTCTGGTAGTATTGGTGGCAGTAGTTGTCGGAGGAGGTCTGGTAGTATTGGTAGTAGTAGTTGTAGGAGGAGGTCTGGTAGTATTGGTGGCAGTAGTTGTCGGAAGAGGTCTGGTAGTATTGGTGGTAGTAGTTGTCGGAGGAGGTCTGGTGGTATTGGTGGTAGTAGTTGTCGGAGGAGGTCTGGTGGTATTGGTGGCAGTAGTTGTCGGAGGAGGTCTGGTAGTATTGGTAGTAGTAGTTGTAGGAGGATGTCTGGTAGTATTGGTGGCAGTAGTTGTCGGAAGAGGTCTGGTAGTATTGGTGGTAGTAGTTGTGGGAGGAGGTCTGGTAGTATTGGTGGCAGTGGTAGTCGGAGGAGGTCTGGTAGTATCGGTGGCAGTAGTTCGCGGAGGAGGTCTGGTAGTATTGGTGGTAGTAGTTGTCGGAGGAGGTCTGGTAGTATTGGTGGCAGTAGTTGTCGGAGGAGGTCTGGTAGTATTGGTGGTAGTAGTTGTTGGAGGAGGTCTGGTAGTATTGGTAGTAGTAGTTGTCGGAGGATGTCTGGTAGTATTGGTGGTAGTAATTGTGGGAGGAGGTCTGGTAGTATTGGTGGTAGTAGTTGCCGGAGGACGTCTGGTAGTATTGGTGGTAGTAGTTGTCGGAGGAGGTCTGGTAGTATTGGTGGCAGTAGTTGTGGGAGGAGGTCTGGTAGTATTGGTAGTAATAGTTGTAGGAGGAGGTCTGGTAGTATTGGTGGTAGTAGTTGTCGGAGGACGTCTGGTAGTATTGGTGGTAGTAGTTGTCGGAGGAAGTCTGGAAGTATTGGTGGCAGTAGTTGTCGGAGGAGGTCTGGTAGTATTGGTGGCAGTAGTTGTCGGAAGAGGTCTGGCAGTATTGGTGGTAGTAGTTGTGGGAGGAGGTCTGATAGTACTGGTGGTAGTAGTTGTCGGAGGACGTCTGGTAGTATTGGTGGTAGTAGTTGTAGGAGGAGGTCCGGTAGTATTGGTGGTAGTAGTTGTCGGAGGAGGTCTGGTAGTATTGGTGGTAGTAGTTGTCGGAGGATGTCTGGTAGTATTGGTTGTAGTAGTTGTAAGAGGAGGTCTGGTAGTATTGGTGGTAGTAGTTGTCGGAGGAGGTCTAGTAGTATTGGTGGTAGTAGTTGTCGGAGGAGGTCTGGTAGTATTGATGGTAGTAGTTGTAGGAGGAGGTCTGGTAGTATTGGTGGTAGTAGTTGTCAGAGGAGGTCTGGTAGTATTGGTAGAAGTAGTTGTCGGAGGAGGTCTGGTAGTATTGGTGGCAGTAGTTGTCGGAGGAGGTCTGGTAGTATTGGTGGTAGTAGTTGTCGGAGGAGGTCTGGTAGTATTGGTAGTAGTAGTTGTGGGAAGAGGTCTGGTAGTATCGGTGATAGTAGTTGTAGGAGGAGGTGTGGTAGTATTGGTGGTAGTAGTTGTCGGAGGAGGTCTGGTAGTATTGGTGGCAGTAGTTGTCGGAGGAGGTCTGGTAGTATTGGTGGTAGTAGTTGTTGGAGGAGGTCTGGTAGTATTGGTGGTAGTAGTTGCAGGAGGACGTCTGGTAGTATTGGTGGTAGTAGTTGTGGGAGGAGGTCTGGTAGTATTGGTGGCAGTAGTTGTCGGAGGAGGTCTGGTAGTATTGGTGGTAGTAGTTGTTGGAGGAGGTCTGGTAGTATTGGTAGTAGTAGTTGTCGGAGGATGTCTGGTAGTATTGGTGGTAGTAATTGTGGGAGGAGGTCTGGTAGTATTGGTGGTAGTAGTTGCCGGAGGACGTCTGGTAGTATTGGTGGTAGTAGTTGTCGGAGGAGGTCTGGTAGTATTGGTGGCAGTAGTTGTGGGAGGAGGTCTGGTAGTATTGGTAGTAATAGTTGTAGGAGGAGGTCTGGTAGTATTGGTGGTAGTAGTTGTCGGAGGACGTCTGGTAGTATTGGTGGTAGTAGTTGTCGGAGGAAGTCTGGAAGTATTGGTGGCAGTAGTTGTCGGAGGAGGTCTGGTAGTATTGGTGGCAGTAGTTGTCGGAAGAGGTCTGGCAGTATTGGTGGTAGTAGTTGTGGGAGGAGGTCTGATAGTACTGGTGGTAGTAGTTGTCGGAGGACGTCTGGTAGTATTGGTGGTAGTAGTTGTAGGAGGAGGTCCGGTAGTATTGGTGGTAGTAGTTGTCGAAGGAGGTCTGGTAGTATTGGTGGTAGTAGTTGTCGGAGGATGTCTGGTAGTAATGGTTGTAGTAGTTGTAAGAGGAGGTCTGGTAGTATTGGTGGTAGTAGTTGTCGGAGGAGGTCTGGTAGTATTGGTGGTAGTAGTTGTCGGAGGAGGTCTGGTAGTATTGATGGTAGTAGTTGTAGGAGGAGGTCTGGTAGTATTGGTGGTAGTAGTTGTCAGAGGAGGTCTGGTAGTATTGGTAGAAGTAGTTGTCGGAGGAGGTCTGGTAGTATTGGTGGCAGTAGTTGTCGGAGGAGGTCTGGTAGTATTGGTGGTAGTAGTTGTCGGAGGAGGTCTGGTAGTATTGGTAGTAGTAGTTGTGGGAAGAGGTCTGGTAGTATCGGTGATAGTAGTTGTAGGAGGAGGTGTGGTAGTATTGGTGGTAGTAGTTGTCGGAGGAGGTCTGGTAGTATTGGTGGCAGTAGTTGTCGGAGGAGGTCTGGTAGTATTGGTGGTAGTAGTTGTTGGAGGAGGTCTGGTAGTATTGGTGGTAGTAGTTGCAGGAGGACGTCTGGTAGTATTGGTGGTAGTAGTTGTGGGAGGAGGTCTGGTAGTATTGGTGGTAGTAGTTGCCGGAGGACGTCTGGTAGTATTGGTGGTAGTAGTTGTCGTAAGAGGTCTGGTAGTATTGGTGGCAGTAGTTGTCAGAGGAGTTCTGGTAGTATTGGTAGTAGTAGTTGTAGGAGAAGGTCTGGTAGTATTGGTGGTAGTAGTTGTCGGAGGAGGTCTGGTGGTATTGGTGGCAGTAGTTGTCGGAGGAGGTCTGGTAGTATTGGTAGTAGTAGTTGTAGGAGGATGTCTGGTAGTATTGGTGGCAGTAGTTGTCGGAAGAGGTCTGGTAGTATTGGTGGTAGTAGTTGTGGGAGGAGGTCTGGTAGTATTGGTGGCAGTGGTAGTCGGAGGAGGTCTGGTAGTATCGGTGGCAGTAGTTCGCGGAGGAGGTCTGGTAGTATTGGTAGTAGTAGTTGTCGGAGGATGTCTGGTAGTATTGGTGGTAGTAATTGTGGGAGGAGGTCTGGTAGTATTGGTGGTAGTAGTTGCCGGAGGACGTCTGGTAGTATTGGTGGTAGTAGTTGTCGGAGGAGGTCTGGTAGTATTGGTGGCAGTAGTTGTGGGAGGAGGTCTGGTAGTATTGGTAGTAATAGTTGTGGGAGGAGGTCTGGTAGTATTGGTGGTAGTAGTTGTCGGAGGACGTCTGGTAGTATTGGTGGTAGTAGTTGTCGGAGGAAGTCTGGAAGTATTGGTGGCAGTAGTTGTCGGAGGAGGTCTGGTAGTATTGGTGGCAGTAGTTGTCGGAAGAGGTCTGGCAGTATTGGTGGTAGTAGTTGTGGGAGGAGGTCTGATAGTACTGGTGGTAGTAGTTGTCGGAGGACGTCTGGTAGTATTTGTGGTAGTAGTTGTAGGAGGAGGTCCGGTAGTATTGGTGGTAGTAGTTGTCGGAGGAGGTCTGGTAGTATTGGTGGTAGTAGTTGTCGGAGGATGTCTGGTAGTATTGGTTGTAGTAGTTGTAAGAGGAGGTCTGGTAGTATTGGTGGTAGTAGTTGTCGGAGGAGGTCTGGTAGTATTGGTGGTAGTAGTTGTCGGAGGAGGTCTGGTAGTATTGATGGTAGTAGTTGTAGGAGGAGGTCTGGTAGTATTGGTGGTAGTAGTTGTCAGAGGAGGTCTGGTAGTATTGGTAGAAGTAGTTGTCGGAGGAGGTCTGGTAGTATTGGTGGCAGTAGTTGTCGGAGGAGGTCTGGTAGTATTGGTGGTAGTAGTTGTCGGAGGAGGTCTGGTAGTATTGGTAGTAGTAGTTGTGGGAAGAGGTCTGGTAGTATCGGTGGTAGTAGTTGTAGGAGGAGGTCTGGTAGTATTGGTGGTAGTAGTTGTCGGAGGAGGTCTGGTAGTATTGGTGGCAGTAGTTGTCGGAGGAGGTCTGGTAGTATTGGTGGTAGTAGTTGTTGGAAGAGGTCTGGTAGTATTGGTGGTAGTAGTTGCAGGAGGACGTCTGGTAGTATTGGTGGTAGTAGTTGTGGGAGGAGGTCTGGTAGTATTGGTGGTAGTAGTTGCCGGAGGACGTCTGGTAGTATTGGTGGTAGTAGTTGTCGTAAGAGGTCTGGTAGTATTGGTGGCAGTAGTTGTCGGAGGAGTTCTGGTAGTATTGGTAGTAGTAGTTGTAGGATGAGGTCTGGTAGTATTGGTGGTAGTAATTGTCGGAGGAGGTCTGGTGGTATTGGTGGCAGTAGTTGTCGGAGGAGGTCTGGTAGTATTGGTAGTAGTAGTTGTAGGAGGATGTCTGGTAGTATTGGTGGCAGTAGTTGTCGGAAGAGGTCTGGTAGTATTGGTGGTAGTAGTTGTGGGAGGAGGTCTGGTAGTATTGGTGGCAGTGGTAGTCGGAGGAGGTCTGGTAGTATCGGTGGCAGTAGTTCGCGGAGGAGGTCTGGTAGTATTGGTAGTAGTAGTTGTCGGAGGATGTCTGGTAGTATTGGTGGTAGTAATTGTGGGAGGAGGTCTGGTAGTATTGGTGGTAGTAGTTGCCGGAGGACGTCTGGTAGTATTGGTGGTAGTAGTTGTCGGAGGAGGTCTGGTAGTATTGGTGGCAGTAGTTGTGGGAGGAGGTCTGGTAGTATTGGTAGTAATAGTTGTAGGAGGAGGTCTGGTAGTATTGGTGGTAGTAGTTGTCGGAGGACGTCTGGTAGTATTGGTGGTAGTAGTTGTCGGAGTAAGTCTGGAAGTATTGGTGGCAGTAGTTGTCGGAGGAGGTCTGGTAGTATTGGTGGCAGTAGTTGTCGGAAGAGGTCTGGCAGTATTGGTGGTAGTAGTTGTGGGAGGAGGTCTGATAGTACTGGTGGTAGTAGTTGTCGGAGGACGTCTGGTAGTATTGGTGGTAGTAGTTGTAGGAGGAGGTCCGGTAGTATTGGTGGTAGTAGTTGTCGGAGGAGGTCTGGTAGTATTGGTGGTAGTAGTTGTCGGAGGATGTCTGGTAGTATTGGTTGTAGTAGTTGTAAGAGGAGGTCTGGTAGTATTGGTGGTAGTAGTTGTCGGAGGAGGTCTGGTAGTATTGGTGGTAGTAGTTGTCGGAGGAGGTCTGGTAGTATTGATGGTAGTAGTTGTAGGACGAGGTCTGGTAGTATTGGTGGTAGTAGTTGTCAGAGGAGGTCTGGTAGTATTGGTAGAAGTAGTTGTTGGAGGAGGTCTGGTAGTATTGGTGGCAGTAGTTGTCGGAGGAGGTCTGGTAGTATTGGTGGTAGTAGTTGTCGGAGGAGGTCTGGTAGTATTGGTAGTAGTAGTTGTGGGAAGAGGTCTGGTAGTATCGGTGGTAGTAGTTGTAGGAGGAGGTCTGGTAGTATTGGTGGTAGTAGTTGTCGGAGGAGGTCTGGTAGTATTGGTGGCAGTAGTTGTCGGAGGAGGTCTGGTAGTATTGGTGGTAGTAGTTGTTGGAAGAGGTCTGGTAGTATTGGTGGTAGTAGTTGCAGGAGGACGTCTGGTAGTATTGGTGGTAGTAGTTGTGGGAGGAGGTCTGGTAGTATTGGTGGTAGTAGTTGCCGGAGGACGTCTGGTAGTATTGGTGGTAGTAGTTGTCGTAAGAGGTCTTGTAGTATTGGTGGCAGTAGTTGTCGGAGGAGTTCTGGTAGTACTGGTAGTAGTAGTTGTAGGAGGAGGTCTGGTAGTATTGGTGGCAGTAGTTGTCGAAAGAGGTCTGGTAGTATTGGTGGTAGTAGTTGTCGGAGGAGGTCTGGTAGTATTGGTGGTAGTAGTTGTCGGAGGAGGTCTGGTGGTATTGGTGGCAGTAGTTGTCGGAGGAGGTCTAATTGTATTGGTAGTAGTAGTTGTAGGAGAAGGTCTGGTAGTATTGGTGGCAGTAGTTGTCGGAAGAAGTCTGGTAGTATTGGTTGTAGAAGTTGTCGGACGAGGTCTGGTAGTATTGGTGGCAGTGGTAGTCGGAGGAGGTCTGGTAGTATTGGTGGCAGTAGTTCTCGGAGGAGGTCTGGTAGTATTGGTGGTAGTGGTTGCAGGAGGACGTCTGGTAGTATTAATGGTAGTAGTTGTGAGAGGAGGTCTGGTAGTATTGGTTGTAGTAGTAGCCGGAAGACGTCCGGTAGTATTGGTGGTAGTAGTTGTCGGAGGAGGTCTGGTAGTATTGGTGGCAGTAGTTGTGGGAGGAGGTCTGGTAGTATTGGTAGTAATATTTGTAGGAGGAGGTCTGGTAGTATTGGTGGCAGTAGTTGTCGGAAGAAGTCTGGTAGTATTGGGGGTAATAGTTTTTGGAGGAGGTCTGGTAGTATTGGTGGTAGTAGTTGTTGTAGGAGGTCTGGTAGTATCGGTGGCAGTAGTTGTGGGAGGAGGTCTGGTAGTATTGGTAGTTGTAGTTGTAGGAGGAGGTCTGGTAGTATTGGTGGCAGTAGTTGTCGGAAGAAGTCTGGTAGTATTGGTGGTAGTAGTTGTGGGAGGAGGTCTCTCAGTATTGGTGGTAGTAGTTGTCGGAGGACGTCTGGTAGTATTGGTGGTAGTAGTTGTAGGAGGAGGTCTGTTAGTATTGGTGGCTGTAGTTGTCGGAAGAGTTCTGGTAGTATTGGTAGTAGTAGTTGTAGGAGGAGGTCTGGTAGTATTGGTGGCAGTAGTTGTCGGTAGAGGTCTGGTAGTATTGGTGGTAGTAGTTGTGGGAGGAGGTCTGGTAGTATTGGTGGTAGTAGTTGTGGGAGGAGGTCTGGTAGTATTGGTGGTAGTAGTTGTCGAAGGACGTCTGGTAGTATTGGTGGTAGTAGTTGTAGGAGGAGGTCTGGTAGTATTGGTGGTAGTAGTTGTTGGAGGAGGTCTGGTAGTATTGGTGGTAGTAGTTGTCAGAGGAGGTCTGGTAGTATTGGTAGTAGTAGTTGTCGGAGGAGGTCTGGTAGTATTGGTGGCAGTAGTTGTCGGAGGAGGTCTAGTAGTATCGGTGGTGGTAGTTGTGGGAAGAGGTCTGGTAGTATTGGTGGTAGTAGTTGTCGAAGGACGTCTGGTAGTATTGGTGGTAGTAGTTGTAGGAGGAGGTCTGTTAGTATTGGTGGCTGTAGTTGTCGGAAGAGTTCTGGTAGTATTGGTAGTAGTAGTTGTAGGAGGAGGTCTGGTAGTATTGGTGGCAGTAGTTGTCGGTAGAGGTCTGGTAGTATTGGTGGCAGTAGTTGTCAGAGGAGGTCTGGTAGTATTGGTGGTAGTAGTTGTGGGAGGAGGTCTGGTAGTATTGGTGGTAGTAGTTGTCGAAGGACGTCTGGTAGTATTGGTGGTAGTAGTTGTGGGAGGAGGTCTGGTAGTATTGGTGGTAGTAGTTGTCGAAGGACGTCTGGTAGTATTGGTGGTAGTAGTTGTAGGAGGAGGTCTGGTAGTATTGGTGGTAGTAGTTGTTGGAAGAGGTCTGGTAGTATTGGTGGTAGTAGTTGTAGGAGGAGGTCTGTTAGTATTGGTGGCAGTAGTTGTCGGAGGAGGTCTGGTAGTATTGGTGGTAGTAGTTGCAGGAGGACGTCTGGTAGTATTGGTGGTAGTAGTTGTGGGAGGAAGTCTGGTTGTATTGGTGGTAGTAGTTGTCGGAGGAGGTCTGGTAGTATTGGTGGTAGTAGTTGTCGGAGGAGGTCTGGTAGTATTGGTGGCAGTAATTGTCGGAGGAGGTCTGGTAGTATTGGTGGTAGTAGTTGTAGGAGGAGGTCTGGTAGTATTGGTGGTAGTAGTTGTTGGAGGAGGTCTGGTAGTATTGGTGGTAGTAGTTGTCAGAGGAGGTCTGGTAGTATTGGTAGTAGTAGTTGTCGGAGGAGGTCTGGTAGTATTGGTGGCAGTAGTTGTGGGAGGAGGTCTGGTAGTATTGGTGGTAGTAGTTGTCGGAGGAGGTCTGGTAGTATTGGTGGTAGTAGTTGTCGGAGGAGGTCTGGTAGTATTGGTGGTAGTAGTTGTCGGAGGAGGTCTGGTAGTATTGGTGGTAGTAGTTGTAGGTGGATGTGTGGTAGTATTGGTGGCAGTAGTTGTGGGAGGAGGTCTGGTAGTATTGGTGGTAGTAGTTGTAGATGGATGTTTGGTAGTATTGGTGGCAGTAGTTGTGGGAGGAGGTCTGGTAGTAGCCATGTCAGTAGTGTTTATAGGAGGTCTTGTAGTAGCCGTGGCATCTTTAATAGGCTGCGCACTGCAGTTTACAGCTCCTGCCGGGCAAAGACAGCTGAAGAATGGCTCATTCGGCGACAGCAGACAGAGATGCGTACATTTTCCGTTATAAGCTCCACATGGGTTTGTCCCTGTATAATCAAATTACAACACTTTGTTAGTCCTGATTTGTTTGTTGCTCAATTTAACTGGAAGACCAAAATATATAAGGAAACTGGAAAGGTGTTACCTATGTTTGTTGCATCCAATTGATGTTGGATGAGATGTATATGTGAAGTCCCACTCTTTTATTGACATTCTTATAAATGACAGATATTTGTGGACATTTCCCAGTTTGATCATAAGTGATATATTGAAACGTTTGTACTGCTCAAAATGTAATATGTCTTACAAATTAGCATAGTGCTACATCGCACTATGTAGGTGTGGAATATACAGAAGTAATATTTACAGCATTAACATGTGATGATATGACAATATGTGGATGATGCATTTTAAAATATATAATCTTATATAACAGAAGAGTCCTCAGTGACGGATGCTATTGTGATTAGTAGGGCTACGCCAATGTGTGGTATTCGAAGGGTTACTTACTATCTGCAAAAAAAGTGAAATAATTGAAAAATACACATTGTTGTCAGTGCAAAACAGGCGAAGAATAAATTTAATATCATAGCCAGCAGTTATAAGGTGTAAAACTCATAAATGCTAATAAATAGTTGTATCAAACCAGTAAAATCTACGTTTTTAAAACTTTTGACAATTATATTATCTGACCAATGCAACGGCAGATTTGTTGTAAATATACTTCATTATACATCATATTAGTTGTAAATATATTTTATTATACATCACAATATGTCAAATTTCTATTCATTTCTATATTTAGAAATATTGGAAATATTAATTTAAGTATATCTAACATAACGATATTTTTACATACAATATATACAAGAAAACAAAAATAAGTGGTATTTCAAAAAGTGCGTGACACAATAGCCCCACAATCACTGCTGACTTCCCCAGTTGGAAATGTATCATATTATAAAAAAAGAAAAGAATGATACTTGTATAATTATGTATGTATTTTTTTAGGTTAACTAGCAATTTAAGGAAAAACACAAATTATATTCTTCCAGTGATCCTTCTGCACACTTTATTTCACCCTTCGTTATTTTATTATCAATTGGGCTGTCAATGTAATTTTAGTTATCGATACCAATCCTTCATAACCCAATAATTATGTTAATTAATAGCATTATTGTTATCAGTGGTTATGTGGAATGTCAATTCGTAACCATATGAATACACTTAAAAACTATGGGGGAAAAGTAGATGAACACATTATATGAAATTGTGATTTTACACAAAATGCCCTGTTTATATTTTGATATTCAACTGCTAATTACACTCCAACCCTTAAATAAAAAGATTTTTTTGTGGAATTTCAGAAAATTGAATTATTTCAACAGAACTAAATTCATAATGCGCAGTTTTAAATTCTCGCAACTGTTAATAAACTGTTCTAAATATCAGTACTTCTTTTCACCATTTGAACTGCTGCACCCTCTAATTAAATTCCCGTTCTAATAATATATCACACATTGCAGTTGAGTAAACGGTCGTCTCTCTACATACGCTCAAGCAGGGTTTTTATTATAAAATAATAAAAATGAACAACAAAACAAACCAGTCAACATGGTCAAAGGAAACGACGCAATAAAGCATAATTATTGGATATTCTTTATCTGGCTTATTAGGCCATGGGCTACTAGCACCCTACGTGCCCCCCCCCCCCCCACCCACAACTCACTCACACCAACTTTTTTTAAACTCTGATTATGTCCAAAACATGAAATGATATGTTAACAGCAAAAAAAAGGACGAGCTTAATATTTTGACCCCTTATAAGGGGTACCCCCAAACCTGTCTAAAATAAGGGGGTAGTGTTACGCAAACGTCTGCAGTTATAGTTTACAAATCTACACATGCAGCATACCATATAAAAGGTAATTAATCTTCGTTCTAATGATGTACTGGCAACTCTGGGCAACTCCAACGCAGTCAACGCCTTCATCAGGTGATGGTTGTACAACACTATGCGATTGCAATTAGCCTATGTGGTTAGTGGTAGTAGCATCGTTTTTAATTGAATATTATGCTTTAAAAGCAAATCGCTAATTTGCATAAATTCAAGATGACCGCCATATGATTTACAAATTACCACATTATGCCTCATAACTTTAGAACAAATGGAAATAGAAACAAGTATCAGGTGTAATAATAGTAAGGGTTGAAATTTCAATACCGTGTATGCATATTATGATAATACAAAAAGGCTATTTTTCACAAATAAAAGATCGCAGGCTGATTTGCCAATCACAACATTTTGCCTCATAATTGTGGAATAAATGAAATAACGAACACGATTAACCCTTTCAAGACTGTGTTTACCATTGTCATATTCATCCACTACAAGTCGCGAATTGCTGTCGCAATTCCCGACTTGTAGTGGATGAATATGATTTGATGTGGTTTAAAAATTAGAGAAAATGGCCATGTATTGGTAAACCAGTTTCGTGAAAATGTTCGTTCCAAAACCCTTGGTTGTAGGGAAATTAAATCTGTTTTCAGGAATGTAAAAAAGATGCCTTAATGTATCGTGAGGACTTAAAGTGTTAAGTTGTTGAATTACACATTAATTACTCTCTAATACTGTGCAGGTAGGTCTGTATTATACATATATATGCAAAGACATGACAGTGGCAATGGATGCGGATTATTCGACGGTTGACTTCCCAAATATAAAATAAGATTGGGCGGGATAGGGAACCCTTCAGATTGCAAAGTCAAGTTTACAATTGCTTTATTTCTAGTATTGTAAATTGTAAATATCAATTAACTAGGACTGATTTAACATGTTTAAGAATGTGATCATTGAGGTTTTAGACAGGGTTTATCAAACTCAGTTGAGATAATGCAGGATATCTGTGCACCTATCTCTTTGACCTACTTGTCTCGGCTTTGCAAGTCTTCCTGTAATTTTACAGAATCTTGTATGCATTTTATTTTTCTGTACAAGAGGCAACCATGATCAAAGAAGCTACATTGTGACTTAACATGTATATAGTGATGGTCATGAATAAAAAATCAATCAATCGGATTGGACAAAATAATGCCTTGTGGTACACCTGGCCGGCTCCGATGGCCCATTTGATCTGGTTGTGGCACGAAACTCAGAGGTACTGGGTTCGAATCCCGGCCGGGTCGGATATATGTCACTGGGGTTATGCATATACAGTGCTCCAAACAGTTCAAAAGCATGTAGTGTGCAGAATCGATGTAAAGCAATATTCACTCACACTCATTCCTCAGTCATTAGAAACTTCATCTGAGCTGATGCCATCTATAACACTTTGCTGTTACACAGGAATTTATAAATCCACATGTGTATGTTCCCCTTGGTACTCTACAATCAAGATTCGACATCAACCTGGCATGATGCACCATAATTTTTAAGTGAGTCATTAGGTGCTTTACAAAAACATATTGCGGAACTTTAAGCCCATGATGGTGAAGGAGGCTGTAATTACTCGCAATATTTGTGAGACCTTTTTTTGCAACAGTGCAGTCAGTACTAAGCCGTGGCTCAGAGGTATACAATTTGGAAGCTGGTGAGGCTCGATAAACAGGAAGACCTCCCTTTCTAATTGAGACACTGGTCCGTTCTGGTCAACTCTGTACGTGGAATGGGTGGAGTGCGATCATTGATCAGATTACTTAGACTTATCAGCTGGAGTTTCCACTTTGACTCAATAAATGTGATGCAATGTTGTGCTTGCAAAGATATTAATATATTATTTCGTGAAAAATGTATGTCTGGATCTTCGAAGGAGCAAGTCAGATATTAGCGTGGAAAGGGCATATATATGCACACCTGAGGTACCGCATACTATGGTAATGGTTGCCTACCAATGAGCTGACCTTTCTTTATGAGAACGCCACTGAATATAAATGAGTTCTACTAAGCTAGTAGTAGCTAAATAACCATTATCTAAGTACCAGAAGAAGGGAAGATGCTGATTTATACATTGGATGAAACGGTCAAACCTTCTGTGTGGTTTGTGGTTTGTGTGGTTTGTATATGTCCTTTTGTCGTAGCCTACATGTTAAGCTAACCAGCATTTCACAAATAGATGTAGTTTTATATCAAATATGTAAAAGTATTGACTGTATGTGTTGATACTAAGACTGTATGTGTTGGTATTAACCCTTTAACCGCCGGCGCCGCATATATTTGGGTTTTCATTTTTAATTAGCACATTAAGTACCACATTTTAAATATGTTCAAGATAAAATGTGACATCAACCAGCAAGATTTGAAAAGAGTTGACCCCCATTTTGTCAAATCTGAATAATTTTCACTCACTTGAAGTTGTTGATTGCGTCAGCGAAACACGACTTCAAGTGGGTGAAAATTCAAATTGAATAATCAGGCGGTTAAAGGGTTAGGACTGTATTTGTTGGTATTAAGATTTACATTTCCAGTTATAATCTACAATTTTTCCATATAAACATGATAACTCACCTCAAAAATCATCAAATCGACCACAAGAAGTAGTAAATCAGTTCATTTGTTCCAACGTTTTGCTATAAATTGATAAACTGCAAATTATGTGGCGGCCATATTTAATTTTGTCTAAATTAGGTTTAACTTGTTATTATGTACAAATTCATTATGGTGTATTTTGATGTCATACCTGTTTATAACTGTATTTGTTCCCAAATTATGAAACATATGATATAATGTGATAATCTACAAAAATGATAGCGGCCATAAGGTATATAATATGATGATGAGACAATCAGATGGCGATCATATGTAATTTATGCAAATTAAGCCTTGGCTATCATCATATAGTTAATTGCACATTTTTTCCCATTCAATTTTGATTGTTTTGACACATTATACATGTTTCTGCCGTCATTTATTCCAAAGTTTTGAAACATAATGTAAGAAGTGGCTAATCAGATGGCGACCATCTTGAATTTATGCAGATTAGCCCTCTTGTGTTGAAGGGTTTTTGTCCCCCTCCGAACAATATCACAAAGTATATTATAAGGAGTCCCTGTGTAAAGTTTCATGAGTTTATACGGAAATGCACACCATGATCTAAAATCTGGAGGGTGTCAATGGACAAGTGGCAAATCAGATGGCGGCCATCTTGAATTTATGCAAAATAACCCTCTTGTGTTGAAGGGTTTTTGTCCCCCTCCGAGCAATATCACAACGTATATTGTAAGGAGTCCCTGTGTAAAGTTTCATGAGTGTATACCAAAATGCACACCGGGACCTAAAATCTGGAAGGTGTTAATGGAAGGTGTCATTGCTATTATACACATATAATTATAACTGTATTCGTTTCAAAACCATAAATGTTGAAAAAATAGAATAATAATGTCAATATGTGAAATATGCACATTAACCTTTTCAAGTCGCAAATTGCTCTCGCAATAGACCTACCCGACCTGCAGTGTATGAAGATGTACGGAATAGCAAATTTAAGAGCGTTATCATATTATTTTGTTGCAACAGCTTAACCGTTTTAGTGCGGGGATCGATATTAGAGGTCAGATTCTGACGTCCAAAATCGAGCCCCGCACTGAGAGAGTAATATATTATAATGGAATTTGTCCCATAACATAGGTATTCAAATGAAGCGGAACAAGTTAATTAAGACAATTATGATGATTTTAAAATTAAACAAAAAACGTTTGTCTCTTGGCTTATACTAAAGATTAGGTCAGTTTTCGGTGAATCAGAATGATGCCTTGAGCAACACGAGGATTAGGAATGTAAGCCAACAGTTATGTGTAACATCGTCTCACCTGATACTTGCTGTATATCTATCATAAATGTTATCATGATGTGAACCACTAGAATCCACTGTCCAGTATTAAACCCGTTCATTCTGGTAATCCGTTTGTAAGATGCTTGCATGTAATTATACGTATCTGAAGAAACATACACATAAACCGTGTCATTGCTAATTGATATTATTAACTCCAAAAGTGGTATTAAAGTCTATAGACTTTTTCAGCTATTTTATTTTCCCTGCAAACAAGACATTTACAAGGACAACTGAGCATCACTTTAAGTTTTGGGTCGCGATAGCGAAACACTATGGCCCGTAATTAGAAGTCTATCTGAGATATTTCAATAATCATTGTCATGACGTACGTCACTGACTAATGTATTATCAGTGTTTGTATCAGAACTATATACTCTAAATGTATAGCTTAAAATAACAAAATAATAGCTTAAAATAAACAAAATATCTCTCTGGTGACAGAGAGAGGAATTTCTAAACGTACAACCCTAAATGATCTAAAATCCAAGTATACTTATTATTGTGGAATTTACGTAGTTGAATAATTATTCCTACTAGTTTGATTGGTATTCTCCTTACCTGCATCTCTACATGTTTGTTCAATTGCTAGACGTTCAATGTAATTTGTAGAGGCCTGCTTCACTTGGTCACCTGTATGCCTACATTAGCGATGAGGCAGTGACACGTAGAACAGGTGGTAATATATCAGATGATAGTGAATTAAGGTGTTTAAGGGTGAATTGAAGTTGACAATAATAATTAACCCTTGTATTGCTGACTTGTTTCTTTATACGTTTTCATTTAAAGCTGGAATTACTAACGCAATTTCCAGCTTCAACTGACGAAATGAAACAGATACATTTACAAAATTGAATTATTTGTATAACGAAGCATGTTTCACAAACTATTATATCCATTCTAGTGGTATTTTGTATATATTATATATATGTCATATGTGCGGTACCAGCAGTACATGGGCTACGATAATCTGATGTCGTGTGTGAAGAATCTATCAAGAGCGGTAGGATGAACTAGAGTTGATTGAAATGGCGCAGTAGTGTTCATTCAACCAAGGAGGTTATGAACTCTTTGATCTGATTATCAGTTTATGGTCATACATCACACAAAGGAAATAGGATCTCTCCAAATACAAATACGTTTGCAGTATCAAATGAATGAAATATGTATCTTCTCATTAGCTGTGTAAAAACTAAGACTCATGCAAAGATAAACTTTATCTAGGCTCGGCAGATCGCACAACTCATCACCTGACTGCAATACAAGCGATAGACTCAGGCTCAGATTCATTTATTTGAATAAATGTAAACATTTACATATTGATACCTATTGTTGACTTTGCATGGCGCTGAAATATGTCTGTATAAACCATGGAGACCAAAGGTTTTTTTTAAATTTGAAATCATCATCAATGTCTTAGTGAGCTCTTTCCGCTTCAATCGAATACCTATGTTATGGGTCTACGGCAATAAGAAATATGTTATTTCTTTCAGTGCTAGGACCGTTTTTATACGTCAGAATCTGACGTCTCTAGACGAATGAATGAATGAATGAATGAATGAAGGAATGAACGAAAAAATGAGTAAATGAATGATTTGAATGAATACATGAATGAATGAATGAATGAATGAATGAATGAATTGAATGAATGAATGAATGAATGAATGAATGAATGAATGAATGAATGAATAAATGAATGAATGAATGAATGAATGAATGAATGAATGAATGAATGAATGAATGAATGAATTTTATGTGTCATTTTATTTGGGTTAAATCACGCTTGGAACGGGTGTATGAATGAATGAATGAATGAATGAATGAATGAATGAATGAATGAATGGATGAATGAATGAATAAAGGAATGAATGAATGAATGAATAAATGAATGAATGAATGAATGAATGAATGAATGAATGCATGAATGAATGAATGAATGAATGAATGAATGAATGAACGAACGAATGAATGAATCAATGAATGAATGAATGAATAAATGAAAAAAATAAATGAATGGATGAACGGGTGTATGAATGAATAAATGAATGAATGAATGAATGAGTGAATGAATGAATGAATGAATGAATGAATGGATGAATGGATAAATGAATGAATGAAGGAATGAATAAATGGATGAATAAATGAATGCATGAATTAATTAATTAATGAATTAATGAATGAACAAAAAAATAAATGAATGAATTGAATGCATAAATGATTGAATGAATGAATGAATGAATTGAATGAATGAATGTATGAATGAATGAATGAATGAATGAATGAATGAATAAATGAATGAATGAATGAATGAATGAATGAATGAATGAATGAATGAATGAATGAATGCTTGACTGAATGAATAAATGAATGAATGAATGAATAAATGAATGAATGAATGAATGAATGAATGAATGAATGAATGAATGAGTGAATGAGTGAATGAATGAATGAATGAATGAATGAATGAATGAATGAATGAATAATTGAATGAATGAATGAATGAATAAATGAATGAATGAATGAATGAATGAATGAATGAATGAATGAATGAATGCATGAGTGAATGAATGAATGCTTGACTGAATGAATAAATGAATGCTTGACTGAATGAATAAATGAATGAATAAATGAATGAATGAATGAATGAATGAATGAATGAATGAATGAATGAATGAATGAGTGAATGAATGAATGAATGAATGAATGAATGAATGAATGAATGAATGAATGAATGAATGAATGAATGAATTGACATATTAATCTAGCTGTTTATATCTTGACTAAGACACGAGTACAAACTCCAGCATGATTTATGGAGAACTACATTTTTGTTTGCCTCGCAATAGTAAATGTTTTACGAATAAAATACACCTATAAAGAACAGGAGATTTAGACAGAAATAATTGATAGCACCAAAAGTTAATTAATGGATGTCTAAAATGAACTTGTATTCCTTTCAGCGCGGGGATCGAATTTAGAAGTCAAAATTTGACGTCTGTTGACGTCAGATTCTGACATCTAATGTTGATTCCCGCACTGTAAGAATTACCATATTTTTTAATGGCCGTTGGTCTCCATGGTTTATAAAAAAATATGTCAGCACTTTAAGGTTAATATGAGGATCGCATGTGTATTTTCGGGATATTAGAATGATAATTGGTGACAAAAGCGTTAAAGGAGTAGTCCACTGTGTACAAACAGCGGGACACATCTGTGACTAGAAAGCACCACACTGACCACTGAGATAGAGGACAAATGGGTACAGCTAAAACCAAAAACATACATAGAGTGCTCTATAGCTTTAAAAGTATCCAGTCAGATGTTCTCTCTCAGGAAAAGATTTCGCTCATTTTTTTTTTGGGGGGGGGGGGGGGTTCAAGGTCATCTGAAGGCTGTGACGGTTAATAAGGTTTTTAAACAAATTACCATATCTGGGATAATCATGTTTTATTGTTTTGTGACTACTCCGAATATTCACTGTGTTGCACTAAATGCCAATTCATTACATTAAAATAATCAATATTGTAATTACTGGGGGGCATTTCAGGTCATCAAAGGTTTATTTCTTAAAATAACACATAAGAATTGAAGATATTTTGATCTATGTCGTGTGACCAATTAAAATGTTCAATGGGATCGCGACACAGAATGTTAATATGTGACATACACAACGTCAAAGGGGTCAGTTGAGGTTATACTAAATTATATGAACTGAAGATAGATGAATCACGTCACTATTTGGACCTAACTCTAAGTGCTAAGTTAATAAATTTACCAGCCATACAATTACATAGATTAGATGTCATACACACTCACACATATGTATTTGCTTGAGATTTAATGTTATTCCTGTAATTGATATTTTAGACATCGATGTATAAAATTAAATCTCATTCTTATTTGTCTTTTCACTGGTAAATACCCAATGCTTAATTAAAAAGACTGACGTGATTTTAGTCTATGTGCATTTAGAAAACTTAAGAACATACTAAGGAGCCAAAATTAAAATAAAGATGTTTGGCTAGATTGTGTCGCTTTAAATTTCGGTACCTTATAGCTATTATATCAGAAATGGATTTATTGTATTCTTTGACCACGAAAACCCTGGTATAGAACTCATGTATAATATTGTATCATTTATATTTTAGGAGTTATGTCACTTTCTTTAAATTTTGGTGATGGCGGTAATTTTGGCTCAAATGGCGACTTCTCTTAATTTTACTTTCAGAAATTGTTTTATTGTATTCTTTGACCATGAAAACCCTGGCATAGAGCTGCAGGGTTGATTTTGGTTCAATTTTTTGACGTAACCTGGCATGTTAGGGAAGTCACTGAACCTCAAACTTGCTTGTTATCAAAAATGTCCGGGTTTATGTCAATTCTTACTGGACTATTATTTCAGAAGTTGAGAATCCCGCTGGTAAAATGCATTGGTTTCATATAGTTTTTTCACAGCCATATTGGATCGTCGTGAAATTTAGATATAACCACGTGCTCCAAGTAAATGAGAATATCCAGATTCGAATATTCGATAATGATTTATGGCATTACACTCTAAGATTATTATAAAAAAGTCACGATGATCATCGGTGAAAATTGCTAATTGCATAGGCGGTTTTCTTAGTTTTGATTCCCGGGTAACCTTAAAATGCAAAAAAATCAAATGAACCAGCGTATTCCGACCAGTCTAAATTTAGTTATGGTGTTAATTATTATTGTGGAATATTTTTTATTTCATACATATTAAAACAACTTCCATACATATTTTGGACAAATGAGCTCAATAAAATGATTCTGTTAAATGCTTTGTGGCAGCCATTTAGAAAAATCGAAAAGCACACAGGAAACTTGAGGATTTTTTTGTAGAATTATTCATCCCCAATATACTTGGCACCTGTTGTGAAAAATTCAGCTTTTACCGTGTTATTTCCGGGTTGAATTATTGCTCCTGGACTATTTTATGCTCAAACAAATAAACTGAGAAGGACTGAAACGTTTAACTCTTTTAGCGTAGACCGATAACAAAGGTATTTTTATAAAAACAGCAAGAGCTAACTAAGACGATTATGACGATTGCAAATTAAGAAAAAACATCTCCATATACAAACATATTTGAGCGCTGTGAGGCTTTAAGTATTTTGTTGTAATGTGTGATATTTTGCCACCTTTTGCGAAGTCGGCCCAATATTTAGCTGAGTTGTTTCGACATCTGCGCTGAGCTGTTGGAGGTGACAATTACTTTCTGATAAAGATTATCGACATGATTATAATATATTATTATTATAATAATTTTAAGTACATATTTATTTGACAACACGTCCCCCTTGGATATGAAAGGGTGTATCTGCCACTTCACAAAGTGGCAGATACATCCTTTCATATCCAAGGGGGACGAATATATGCCTACCCAGCAAACACGACATATTGAAACAATGTTAGTTGATTGTTGGGCCAGCGTCGCATACGTTGGGCCAACATCAAACAAACATTGTTTCAATGTGTCGTTTTTGCTGGGATGTGTGTGAACCAATTAGATGGAATGATTAATGAAACGTTTGCGATGCTGGCCCAACGATGAGCCAACATTGGGTGAATGTTCCGTGTTTATTACGCTAGTTAGTAGTTTCCCAATGATATGACCTCGTGACATCATGTTTACGTGCGCACCAGCAGTTTTATTTACAACATCCATGCCTACATGCCAACGCATCTTTGTGTGGGCATGGTCCGAACGCAGAGGAAACGGGGGTGTAATTTAACCCTTTGACTTCCAGGCCGGAGTGCATGCCAGGATCCAGATATACTGGTGTAGGAGTTCTATTTTTCGTCATTTGAAGCTGGAATTGCTAACGCAATTTCCAGCTTCAAATGACGAAAAATACATAAATGTAGTATATATTTGACGAAAATTTGTGTCATTTTATGGTTACGTTCATTGACGAATGACGACGGAAATTTCCGTCATGTATGGTAGTGTAAAGGTTAATGTATCCACATGACTACATGGCAACGTATCCTACTCATAGTGTTGTGTATGCAGGCACGTACTCAACGTGCCTGCATACACAACACTATACGGTTAAACACAGGCACACTACCACTACCACTAATAGTTAGGTTTCACATGGTAGCTAAATGCTATTTTTTATGACTGGTAAATATGCCAATGTGAAGCTTTGTCACATTATAGTTAGTGTGACACATTCAATTACAAGGGGGGTTGGGGGGAGGGCTGGAGTATTTTAAATAAATATTTTCAGACTAGTTATTCGCGATATAAGTAATTGTCTAAAGGTCATGTTGTAAATACTTATGTAATGACCCCTACAAACATTTTGAGCCTCATCTCGCTCACCATCAGTAAATGGCCCTTGCTTCACTTTGAACGCTTATAGGTTGGGATCCAACATTGTAGAGGGGAAAAAACAATTTAAAAAAAGTGAAATAAATAATTATTTTGCTTGAGGCAGAGTGGGAAAAAAATATTTTTGCAGATAGAAAGTGAAACGAATCTTTCTCCAATTCAAAACTCCAGTGCCACCCCCCTACACCCCCCCCCCCTCCCTAGTAATTGGATGGTGGCCGCTTTGATTAATTAACACATCACGAGGAGCGATAGGCATGGCGATAGGGCTGGTGATGAGCTACTACAAGTCTCACAAATCATGAGCAGAAATATATGATGAGTTATTAATCATGAGCAAATGACGAATTACTACGACTGTCATTATTTAGTGTGAGCACATGTCACACAGTATGGTCACCCGGGCTATAAAAGTCAAACTTCCTGTAAACCAGCAACATTCACCTTCAGTGAAACTTACACACAGAGGCAGCAACATTCTCAACTAGACCAACTGTCTCAACAGCAAGTCATCATGAGATGTATCATTGTATTAGCTTTAGTAGCAGTATCGACAGCTTCCTATGGATATAGGCGTAGCCATGGTAACAGTTATGATAACTATGGGTATCACCATGGCTACGGTTACAGCACAGGCTTCAGAGATACGTAAGTACTTTGGAGAAATCACTTTTGTTTTGTTGGAGCCTTGTGAACTAATTTTAATCAATATAATTAACACTGAAATAGATCAAGTAGTTTTCAATGGTTGCATGCTCGGTTAATCGAATAATCAATTTTGAGATATATACATTTTTCAATAGAAGAATTTTTTTCGTCATTTGAAGCTGGAAGTTACGTTAGCAATTCCAACTTTGAATGAATCAAAGGTAAAAACAAACAATTCAGCGGCAGATTTTTTACTAAAAAACGTGCATTAGAGATTTAGAGTGTGAACTGAATCCAAATGTGTCCAACATTACCATATTGGTCATTTCCTTAATCATGTTAACAACTACGGAATGCATTGCTTCTAATTTGTATTCGTCTTGACATGTGGTTTGTGCAATATACATATTATGTAATAGGTCGGTCAAAAGCTGCGAACGTCACCCCTGTTGGGATGATAATAAACTATACCAAACTATTCAATATTTTTTTGAATTGTGCAACGTGGCGCATAGTAATATTCGACAAGTAACTTTAAAGAACAACAAATCGTCATCTTGAGATGCGTGAATATGCCCCTAAATCAATTCACAGTTGTTTATAGTGCGTAAAATACTTCGCAGATAATCTATCCATACTTAACATAAGGTCCTAACATTGTAAATCTTCTGAAAATATAAATTACAGCTTTTCAATTCAATAAAAATATCGACATTTAATGTGTTATATTAGTTGAGCTAAGCCCTGTATTACACTCATTAAATATTTGTTTTGAATATAATGCTGAATAAATGTATTCTGATTGGCTTACTTTTTATTTTATCCCAGAAAAAATGGCTACGAAACTCCGTACTCCAATGAAGACCGCCAGAAACAAGTAAACTACATTGCTGAACATGTTGGAGCTGGAACAGGAACTGCCAGATACGACGGTGTTCCCGGAACTCACCACAGCTTTCTTTACAACAGCTACGACAACGGTCACCATGGTTACAACAGCTACGACGATGGTCACCATGGTTACAACAGTTACGACGATGGTCACCATGGTTACAACAGTTACGACGATGGTCACCATGGTTACAACAGCTACGATGATAGTAACCACAACAATTACTATGGATACCATTGAATATTTTCATTGTTTTAGTTCAGTGCTATGCAATAAAATGCATGTTTTAAAATATTTAGTCTATCTTGTGATTATTTTTATATACTTGCTATAGTTATATATCATGCATAGTTCTTCTTCCCTATGAAACAAACAAAGACACTCCAACAGTGCTCATCCGATATACGAAAGAGACTAAATTATCCTTTAAAGCTATAGACCACTCTGGTTATATTACTGGTTTCAGTTCGACCCCAATTACCACTCTCCCTATAATCAGCGTGGTGCATTATGGGTACAGATGTGTCCCGCAGCTCTACACCGTGGATCACTCCTATACCCCATACAAATCTGAGCTATTCAATTTAATTTTATCAGTCACCATGGTCACTTGAAGTTGCGTCCCCCTACCGCGTCACACAATTTCAAGTGACTGACCATTTATGTGATGTGTGAAATTTAAATACCAGTGTTTCAAGGGTTACGGCATCTCTCTTTAAACCTGTGGTCACCTGTGAAAACCGCATGCGCAGGTCAGTTTCTATTAGACCCGGTCTGCAAAGTCTAAAGGCAGTATCTGCGTACTTATAAAGTAAGCTGATACTGCCTGTTGGCTTTGCACAGCAGAGTTATCTATAAATAGCCACGATAAGGGACTCCTTCAGAACTATAGGACCCGGATGTTTTAAATAAACATTGCACCATGTGTAAGCCTCCACCAGGCTACAGGTGGATTAAAAAATATATATTCAAAATCACCTGCAATCGGCAGGATATAGGTCGCAAAGCTACCAAAACTGGCTTGATTATGCCTGCGTGAGAAGTATCAGGCTGAGACCAGCCTGGCACCATATCAACACAACGGATGCACAAGCATAGATATTACAAGCTGGTGTCCTCAATAAGCATGACTAGGGGCAATATCATCGTATTCTAGCTGATTGAATTATTACACATAACATTACAGGGGGAATACGCATTTCTAGGCCAATTAGCTGATTTGTAAGATCATCAAATAGTGTAAACCTTAATGCGCTGAAATATTTTTTATAATACAAACCATGGAGACCAAGGGTTTTTTCAATTTTAAATCATCATAAATGTCTTAGCTAGCTCTTTCCGCTTCATTTTAATTCCTATGGTCTGGGTCTACTGCCATTTTATTTTTACTCTTTCAGTGCGTCAGATTCTGACGTCTATAGACGTCAGATTCCCAGAGATAAAAAACTAAATATTATTATGAATATTATATAGGTAAAATCTAAATATGTGAGCGAAACCTCGGAGATCTCAACAACAGATCCCAGCGAACACTAGACGTTGACCCATTGTCAATCTAAGGCTGTACTACAATCTGAATCTGAGACACTGGCCCAACAGTAACCCTCACAACGCTGAATTTTTTAAACCCTTCAAGACCCACGATGCCTCAAAGCATAATCTTGCATCTCTGACAAAATTACTTAATGTCCTACAACTAGTGGTTTTTGAGCGACCATTTTCGTGGAACTCCCTTAAAAATAACACTATCCTTTTTTTCATTTGTCACCCGCTGTAAATCATCTTCATTCACTACAGGTCGAGAATTGCGACAGCAATTCGCGGCTTGTGGTGCATGGAGATGACAATGATAAACTCAGGCTTGAAAGGGTTTTAAACCATGGAGAGTAACGTTTTTTTCCAATTTGAAATCATCATAAATGCCTTAGTTAGCTCTTCCCAGTTCGTTGAATAGGCCTGCCTATGTAATCGTAAATATTGTAATTCCTTCAGTGCGAGGATCGTCATTATACGTCAGAATTGTAGACGTCAGATTCTGACGTATGAAGACGGTCGACGTTTCGTGTTCGCTGGGTATGACTGCTCCGAGCTATTTAATTCTCTATATAACATTCATTTCATTTGTATGGTTATGTACTATTGTACACATTGATTCCAAATGTTATTACTAGTCAGCTTGCTACATGTATGTATTAGATAGTTCCGTACTATTTAATCTCTATATAACATTCCTTTCATTTTTTATGGCTATATAATACTGGACACATTAATTCCAAATGTTATTAATAGTCATATTGAAAAATGTATGTATTATATAAATGTGTTAGGGGAACCTCGGAGAAACACTATTTAAATACACCGGATTTATCAGCGATGAATTTGTTTCACTCAATATACCGTTTAATGATCTTGTTTGTAAATAGGCCTACTGTCAATTCTGTTATTGTTCTCTTATTCTAAAGCGCCAGGCTCGAATTCAGGACCGACCGAACTGTCTGTTTGTCTTCGTGAGTTTGCATAGTACAGTACTTCAGACATCAATATTTGCAAAATTTTTGTCTCAAATTTAACAAACAATTAGGAGTAATTGTCACTGACTTGGAGTTGTGGGTCGCAAGGGGCTACTGATCTGAAGGTTATCTCGCTGCGTTCAAAACACGATTTGGTAGAATGCATAGTAATGAATGCTATGCTAAATTGTGTGCTGGTAAAAAAAACAATTACTTATACATGTATTGTGTTTTCTTTTATACATAGAAATTGTTTGAATATTGTATGTAATGCCCGTCATCGCACTGTTATGACAATAATAAGGAACTTTCTCACACTTCGCGCATTGATTTTCACTATGAGACGTATATCGGTATCAGCCCATATCGCACTCTTAACCGTGGCTTAAACTGCAATCTATGGCAGTTAAATATGTGTGACTTGATCGTGTAATTGGACGAGTGCTGTATTTTCCCATATCGCACTTAAATGAACACCGTTTGCATATAGAAATAACCGATTGCATGCTAAAAACCGGTGGTTGGTCTAATAACAATGTTATTCCTTGTTATGAGCGTTATTGTATTGATTGTATTGTATTGATTGTATTGAACTGTTGAAGATGAATATCATTCTGTTTTGGAACGTCCATCATAGTGCATGTGACTTATCAAAGTACCATTAAAAAATATCGATGATCTTAAGTGATTCATTGTGATAAATTTCTAAATACTATAAAAACATATTTTTTTGATAAACATAATTATTATAGAAATTGAATGCACGACCCCGATGCTGGATGAGAATAATTAAAATGAGATAATTACCAGACATTGTTTTTGATTCAGACTGCTTACTATCGCCTGATTGTTCAGTTTTATGTCTTTCAGAAAGGCATACATTTGAAGAAATGCTCTAACCCTTTAACCGCCAAATTATTCAATCGAAATTTTCACCCACTTGAAGTTGTGTCTCGCTGCCGCGATCCACAGCTTCAAGTGAGTGAAAATTATTCATATTTGACAAAAAAAATGGAGGTCAACTGTTTTTAAATATTGCTGATTGATGTCACATTTTTTCTTTAACATGTTTAAAAGGGAGTACCTAATGTGGTAATAAAAATGAAAACCTGAATATATGTGGCACCGGCGGTTAAAGGGTTAAAGCCATACAAAATCTATTTTTTTGACTCCGTCGATTGTAACGTTTGCATTTTCGGTTGCTTAGAAGCAAATTAATATCAACCATTCTATATACATGTGATGTGTTTTAAATATCATATGTTTTATAATAAAAATCTATAGCTCTTCTGGCTCGTCTAGTGGAGAAAAATAGATGCAGCTACCTCAATTTGTTATCTCGTCAAATGAAAAGAAACACGTGCATATGATCCTATTTTTTATTTTCCTGATTTATACATAAAATAATTTATACATGACATTGAAATAATCAATAGGCATCATTGTAGGTGTTGTAGCCATGGTGTCCATCATTGTAGGCGTTGTAACCATGGTGACCATCATTGTAGCTGTTGTAACCATGATGACCATTGTTGTAGCCGCCATTGTAACCATGGTGACCGTTGTCGTAGCTGTTGTAAGGGAAGTTGTAGCGAGTTCCGGGAACACCGTCGTATCTGGCAGTTCCTGTTCCTGCTCCAATATGCTCAGCAATGTAGTTCACTTGTTTCTGGCGTTTGTCATTGGAGTAAGGGGCAGCGTAACCATCATGACTGAATAAATATATAAAGAGTTATTAAAAGTTATGGCTGGAAAATAAATAAACACAAGTAAACATTGGGAAGTGTCTATGAATGACGTCTGAAGTCGATCCCCGTACTGATAGAATTAAAACATTTATAATGGCCAAAGACCCACACTTTAGGTATTCAAATGTCAGCGTTGTAAGGGTTAAATAGCTGCTGGCTGCTTGCGCATTAACCCTTTCACCACTGATGCCCGTTTTTATGTGCTGAATGCTATGGCATTCAGCACATAAAAACGGGCTTCAGTGGTGAAAGGGTTGAAGAAACGGCGCCAAAGTACAACATGTAGCAAGACGGAAGTGCCTCACAATAACAAACATTTACAAGTGGGTGAAGAATTTTGTTTCTGAAACCTAAATACCGGGAGCGGGAAACTAAATCCCAAGCTCTGCCACGACAAACAATAATGCTGATTACTAAAACAGGGTCTCTGCCGCTCGATCAAATGGAAATATATTTATACATTTATATTTGATAAACCATGAACATGATGAGCTATGTTCATGTACGTTGTATTTTCCCTCGAAAAACATTGCGCTGCTATGATGTTTGGGAGACTTTACTTCAAACGTACCACAGTAAGCATCAATGTGACATATCCTAGCAACCACAGCACCAATCCTGGATGAGCCCTTAGCCCGCTAAGCAAGACAAAAGTCTCTGTAACCCTTAAAGCACTGAATATTTTTTTATTTATACCGTGGGGACCAAAGGGTTTTACTCAATTTGAAATCATCATAAATGTCTTTGTTAGCTCTTTCTGATTCATTTGAATACCTATGTTATGGATCTACGATCATTATTAATAGTTTACTCTTACAGCGCGGGGATGGACTTTAGACGTCAGAATCTGACGTCAGATTCTAACGTTTAAAGTCGATGTAACGGTTAGATATATATTGTATTAGCTGACTAAATCATTCCCAGATCAAATAATTGTTGAATAAAATGTGTGTTTTAAAATCAAAATTTGTATTTTTTGTTTCAAATTAAACAAATAAAGTTGTGGGTGGCGGTAGCAAGACACAATTTCAAGTGGGTGGAAATTTAAATTATTTAATATAGCGGTCTAAATTTAAATTATTTATTCTAGCAGTTTTAGGGTTAATGTTGCACTTCGTTTGCGTCGTCGGTCGGCATTAATCCAGCAATGTTTCAACGTCTCTATGATTGCACCCAGCCCAAAGTCGCAGACGGTGGGCCAAAATTTAAACAACATTGTTACAGCGTTTCATTTGATACATCTGAATTAGAGCCGTAGTGGCTTTAGGATAACATTAACTGGGGTATTTTATCAAACCAGCTGATTTTATGTCACCGGCAGACCTCTAATAAATATTTCGCAGCTGGTTTAATTCAATTCAGTTGTAGTAGGGTCCAAAATCATGTTTATGTTTATGCTTTGACCTTCGCGTGATGTTTGAAGGCCACACAAGCGTAGAAATGTCATTGATGTCCAGAAATGGGTTCCACACTTCAAATTAGTCAGAAATGCCATATCACAATTGATTATGGGACTATCAGTTTAAAATCGTTTTTGTTCAAAGGCCGCTGTCGGCTATCTTGGATTTTTGTCGTTTTCGGCCGAACCCGACATGCATCTTTTAAAATATAAACTGGTTGATCTCCATGAATCTAATTTCTACCTAACTGCATTAACAACTGAGGTGCACTGGGAGACCAGGGGTAAAATAAATGCATACTTGCTTTTCACTGTGATTGATGGCGGCCATTTTAAATTTACGCTCTACATTATTCCGCCCATCTTTTCTAGAGAGGCGTAGGAGCTTGGTTTTTGACAAATACCTTAAGCTACCTAAAAGAATCGTCAAACCTTACTTGCCGACGGAATTATGGTTTTGAACCCTATTTTTGATTATTTTATATTTAGTGAGCTAAACACTGTCAGATACATGCAATGAACAAGGTAAATTCATACAATAACAAAATAATGTGTGCAATATTTGTATAATATATGTATACAGCAAAATCACATAAAGTTACATAGCTGATAGTGATAGTAAGGAGGCTGCAAGTAGTTCCCACCCAACAAGTTATATAAATGTATTATATATTTATATTTGTTTTCCCGCCAGCCCAGCCTATCACAATTTAAATTTATAGACGTTATCACTACATAGACATTTAAAATTCCATGTACAACAATCATTGCCCACAAATAACTTATCTACATTTTTATTAGTATGTGATATAATTTTATATTTACAGTTTTTAAAACAACTAATATATTTATGGTGACATTACTGCAGAGACAGTTGTAACCATGGTAACGTTACTCACACAGCTGTTAATCCTGCTCTGTATCCACCGTGATGGTTGTCATGGTAACCGTCACCATGGTAGCCAACGGCTGCTGAGGCTGCTACAGCCACCAAACCCAGGAGAATAAGGCACTTCATGTTGAGCTGATTGTTCTGGTTTCAGAGAATGATGCTGTCTGGAGACAGCGGAGGGTTTTTATAACACTTTTTGATCTCTGTTTTAAATCACAATCACGTACCGTGTTTGCTGGGTCATTAACCTTTACAACGCTGGAATATTTTTGTATAAACCATGGAGAAAAAAGGTGTTTTTTTCAATTTGTAATCATCATAAATGTCTTAGTTAGCTCTTTCCGCTTCATTTGAATACCTCTACGACCGTTATAAATGTTTACTTATTTCAGTACGGGGATCAACTTTAGACGTCAGAATCTGACGTCTATTGACGTCAGATTCTTACGTCTAAAGTCGGTCCCCGCGCTGGAAGGGTCAAGAGTCATCAATTCAGGAACTCTGACCAATGCCATTGTTCGCTCGTCAACAGAGGTAGGTGTACATGTGCGCTGGAGGCAAGTTCCCCGTGCGTAACGCAGCCTAAAGACAGTAGCTACATACAGATAATAACTATAAACAATGCACTTCATTTGAAAGCATAGCCTCATAAGAACAATACATATAATTAATGTCACATTAAAAAACTAACCAGGAGTTCCGAGAAAAGCTTAAACGTTGCACGTGTATGTGCAGCCGGTCAACATTAAGTGCACTGTAATTAAACGTTTTTTATTGTTTATGTTATTATTATGATTATTGTTATATTTTATTGAATTATTATATACATTGTGGACTACCAGACTTGCATAGACAATGCGGTACATGTAACGTTACTGTATATATGTCTTTTTCTGGTGGCCCAGCGATCACTTTTCAGCTAAACTATCAACTTTTATACTGTTTTTAATTAGTGATGATTATTATTATTCCAGTAGTTCCATAGTGATGATTATTATTATTATTCCAGTCTTTATACTCGTTTAATTTAAGCTTGCTTATTCCAGTATTGCCAAAATTAATAGTACTGTCGCCCATTACATGTAAAATTTCGTTACTTTCATCTAGTTCTCGTTGTAGGCCTAATTAAAAACAGTTAATAATTATCATGACTAATTTAAAAATTCACTGCACAATCCGTGCAAATGTCATGAAAACTAGATTATTGTCTCGTAACCTGCAGCATGACGTTTCTCATCCCAGCAATACTAATTTGCTTTCAATTTGATTGGAGAGTTTTCTGTAAAGAGATTAAAATCGTTCACGATCTGGCATTTCCAACGACTGTACTCGCCATTTCCGTTGTCATCACCGTCGAACCAATGTTGCTTTAATGTTGGTCCGCCGTCTTCAACGTCGGCCCAACATTAAAGCAGCATTGGGTCACTCATCTATGTTAATCCTTACAACGCTGAAATATTTTAGTATCAACCATGGAGATCGAAGGGTTGTTTTCAATTTGAAATCATCATAAATATCCCAGTTAGCTCTTTTTGCTTCATTTGAAAACCTATGTTATGGGTCTACTATTCGGCCATTATAAATATTTTTACTGTTTCATTGCTGAGATGGACTATAGAAGTAAAAATCTGACGTGCATAGACGTCAGATAATGACGTCTAAAATGGATCTCGCTGTAGGGGTTAACCCTTCTTTCTTAGCACCAAGTTTGTTGGTTTTCTTATTTTTAATAACATAGAAAAAATATTCCTGTTTATTCCAAAAAACGCACACATCGTCATTTCTTTAAAAAACTATTATGACTATATAATATAATTCACATTGACCGTGGTGAGTGATTTTCGCTGATTTCTCAGTCAATTTTCTACCAGTTGTCTTGAAATTATACAAGTACTATTTCCAAGTGATGCGACGACTACCTTGAAAATATCATGGAAAACTATTGTATAGTTCAAAGATAATCTATTTAACATGTAATACACGTGAGAAAATGTCGCCCTCTGTATACCCATTAGCTTTGTCTCAGGATCTCATTACATGTCTAATGGTCTAACTTCTGAGATAACTCAGTAGCTGCCGCATAACTGAAAGATAGTGTGTTTAATATGTCCAGAAAGTTGGTTGATAAATCAGCGAAATTCATTGTGAATCTGAGTCTAAAAAATAGTGTGTGTAAAATTACATGAAACTTGTGTGAAAATGAACTGATAAATCAGCGAAATTCATACATCACCTTTAATCTGGGTATAGATCGTTCTTTTTTCTCTCATTTACACTGAGGTGAATTGTGGCCACACTTCTCATCTCAAGGTGAATGAATATGAAATAATAAAATGCCCACGTACACTATCCAAAATAAAAGCAGAATAGCTTGATTTATTAGCCCTTGTGCTGCTGAATTGTTGCTTCTATTTTTTATTCATTTCGAGCTGGAATTGCTAACGCAATAACCGGCTTATCTACCTACCTACCTACCTACCTACCCACCAACCTACCTACCTACCTACCTACCTACCTACCTACCTACCTATCTACCTACCTACCAACCTACCTACCTACCTACCTACCTACCCACCCACACACCCTTTTTTTATTTATTTATTTATTTATTTATTTATTTATTTATTTATTTATTTATTTATTTGTTTGTTTGTTTGTTTGTTTGTTTGTTTGTTTGTTTGTTTGTTTGTTTGTTTGTTTGTTTGTTTGTTTGTTTGTTTGTTTGTTTGTTTGTTTGTTTGTTTGTTTGTTTGTTTGTTTGTTTGTTTGTTTGTTTGTTTGTTTGTTTGTTTGTTTGTTTGTTTGTTTGTTTGTTTGTTTGTTTGTTTGTTTGTTTGTTTGTTTGTTTGTTTGTTTGTTTGTTTGTTTGTTTGTTTGTTTGTTTGTTTGTTTATTTTTACTATTATTTTTTTTATATATATTTTTTTTATTATTTTTTATTATTTTTTTTTTATTTTTTTATTTTTTGTTTGTTTGTTTGTTTGTTTGTTTGTTTGTTTGTGTGTTTGTTTGTTTGTTTGTTTGTTTGTTTTTTGTTTGTTTGTTTGTTTGCCAATGTCTTTGTTTGTTTGTTTGTTTGTTTGTTTGTTTGTTTGTTTGTTTGTTTGTTTGTTTGTTTGTTTGTTTGTATGTTTGTTTGTTTGTTTTTTCGTTCGTTCGTTCGTTCGTTCGTTCGTTCGTTCGTTCGTTCGTTCGTTCGTTCGTTCGTTCGTTCGTTCGTTCGTTCGTTCGTTCGTTCGTTCGTTCGTTCGTTCGTTCGTTCGTTCGTTCGTTCGTTCGTTCGTTCGTTCGTTCGTTCGTTCGCTCGCTCGTTTATGGTGGACTACGACATCACAAATAATTATATGATAGCTGTTTCATTATTATTCTCTTTTTATAATAAGAAGGGGAGCTAGATTTTTTTAGGATTGAGAGAGGGTCAATTTTTGCAGGATATTTCAAAGCAAGTTGTTTTGCATAGTTTTTTCATATTCAAGTTTGCTTCCTTTTGTATGCACTCAGTATTAGTCCAGTCTTTATATTCGTTTAATTTAAGTCTTGTCAAAATTAGTACTGCCGTCCATCACATGCGAAAAACGTTTCTTAGATATAGTTCTCGTTGTAGGCCTAGCTGAAAACAGTTAATAATTATCATAACTAATTTAAAAATTCACCGCACAATCCGTGCAACCTGTTTTAAAAAAACTAGATTATCTCGTCTCGCCACCTCCAACATGAAGTTTCATATCCCAGCAATACTAATTTGCTTTTAATTTGATGGGAAAGTTTTCTGTAAATAGATTAAAATCGTTCACCATCTGGCATTTCCAAGGACTGTACTCGCTATTTCCGTTGTCATCACCGTCAACCCAATGTTGCTTTAATGTTGGTCCGCCGTCTTCGACGTCGGCACAACATTAAAGCAGCATTGGGTCACTCATCTATGTTAATCCTTGCAACGCTGAAATATTTTAGTATCAACCATGGAGATCGAAGGGTTGTTTTCAATTTGAAATCATCATAAATGTCCCAGTTAACTCTTTTTGTTTCATTTGAATACCTATGTTATGGGTCTACTATTCGGCCATTATAAATATTTCTACTGTTTCAGTGCTGGGATGGACTTTAGACGTATGAATCTGACGTGCATAGACGTCAGATAATGACGTCTAAAATGGATCTCCGCGCTGTAGGGGTTAACCTTTCTTTCTTAGCACAAAGTTTGTTGGTTTTCTTATTTTTAATAACATAGACAAAATATTCCTGCTTATTCCAAAAAACGCACACATCGTCATTTCTTTAAAAGCTATTATGACTATATAATATAATTCACATTGACCGTGGTGAGTGATTTTCGCTGATTTCTCAGGCAATTTTCAACCAGTTGTCTTGAAATTATACAAGTACTATTTCCGAGTGATGCGACGACTACCTTGAAAATATCATGGGAAACTATTGTATAGTTCAAAGCTAATCTATTTAACATGTAATACACGTGACAAAAATGTCGCCCTCTGCATACCCATTAGCTTCGTCTCAGGATCTCATTACATTTCAAATGGTCTAACTTCTGAGATACCTGAGTAGCTGGCGCATAACTGAAAGATAGTGTGTTTAATATTTCCAGAAAGCTGGTTGATTTATCAGCGAAATTCATTGTGAATCTGAGTCTAAAAAATAGTGTGTGTGAAATTTCATGAAACTTGTGTAAAAATGAACTGAGAAATCAGCAAAATTCATACATCACCTCTGGGTGTAGATCGTTCTTCTTTCTCTCATTTACACTGAGGTGAACTGTGGCCACACTTCTCATCTCAATGTGAATGAATATGAAATAATAAAATGCCCACGTACACTATCCAAAATTAAAGCAGAAGAGCTCAATTTATTAGCCATTGTGCTGCTGAATTGTTGCTTTTATTTTTTATTCATTTTAAGCTGGAATTGTTAACGCAATTACCGGCTTATTTATTTATTTATTTATTTATTTATTTGTTTGTTGTTCGTTCGTTCGTTCGTTCGTTCGTTCGTTCGTTCGTTCGTTCGTTCGTTCGTTCGTTCGTTTGTTTGTTTGTTTGTTTGTTTGTTTGTTTGTTTGTTTGTTTGTTTGTTTGTTTGTTTGTTTGTTTGTTTGTTTGTTTGTTTGTTTGTTTGTTTGTTTGTTTGTTTGTTTGTTTGTTTGTTTGTTTGTTTGTTTGTTTGTTTGTTTGTTTGTTTGTTTGTTTGTTTGTTTGTTTGTTTGTTTGTTTGTTTGTTTGTTTGTTTGTTTGTTTGTTTGTTTGTTCGTTTGTTCGTTTGTTCGTTTGTTCGTTTGTTCGTTTGCTTGTCTTTTTGTCTGTTTGTTTGTTCGTTCGGTCGTTCGTTCGTTCGTTCGTTCGTTCGTTCGTTCGTTCGTTCGTTCGCTCGCTCACTCATAAGAAGCTTTAAAAAAAAACATGGTATTATGTGGATATCAGGTAACACCTACGATCAATTTATTGTTAAAATTGGTATTACTATGATAGTAGTGTAAATACCAGTCTCCCGCACCAACATTAAAACAATAAACACACATTTGTATAGGTGGAAAATAATCACTCTAGAAAATCGTACAAACATAAGTAGCATTAGGACATCTTGCCATTTACACAGGATGATAATGCATATGTGAACACAAAGTTTTCATGAACAAAGGGAAGAAAAGTACTTCAAAATGCACAATATCTGTAAGACGCCAAAACATCAGCTATAAATTATACGATATACATTACAGGTTCATTTATAGTCCCATAGTATGAATGAATTATTGGTCAAAACAATACAATCGCACATAAAACGTAGTACAGACATGGATATGTGCGTAAAATATTCTAATTTATGTACGGTATTTGGATCACACTATTTCCGAATATTATCACATATGCAATAGTAGACTGGAAGAAAAACAATACTGAGCTGAATGAGTAAATAAATTGATTAAAGATCTTTGAAATTCAGCGTAAGGACCCACCTCGTCTGAAAACAAAGGCGTCTGAAAAATCACTAAACCTAAAAATAAAACAAGAAAAACATGTCCACTCCACTCCACTCCACTCCACTCTATTCCACCCCACCCCACCCCACCCCAACCCACCCCACGTGTGAAAGACGTCAGAGTCTTACGTCTATAGACGGCAGATTCTGACATCTGAAGACGGGCCTCGCGCTGACACACTCGGTGAAAACAAGGTTATATAAGAACCCCCCCCCCCCCCCATACTTCATTGTATAAGACAGCTAGGTGAAAACAAAGGAGGTCGAGGTCATTGAGTTTCACACAGTACAATAGTTGGTTAAATAAAAGTTTCTTCGTCTTCTTCCTACCCACCCATCAAATTTTACATGTAGAGTGAGACTTCTTCGAATTAATTGGCTCTTTGTCAGCACTTTCACTTGATAGGATATTCCAAAGGACGTCAGTAAACGCCAGGATGGAAGTCTATTATAAGCATTTCCTGTTATTGTATCAAGTGGAGAACAATTTACGATGGACAGCATCTGTCAACGTTAACCCAGCAAGCAAGAGACATTCACCTATTGTTGAATCAATGTTTGGCCAGCGTCGTAGACGGTGGACCGACATTGATCCAACAATGGGTGAATGTCTAGTGTTTGCTAGGAAGCAGTCATCTTATGGCTGTGCATGGAGAGTTTTGTTAGAACCTTAATTTTGCACTGAGAATTCAAATATCTCAAATGGCAGTATGTGCTTACTTGTAAATCAAGCAGATACTTCATTTTGACTTTGAACGGCAGAATATTCCTCTTAACCTGATGAAATCTGCCAGGAAGGATGTCATTAAGGTGACCCCCCCCCCCCCCCTAATGACTGAGACTAAGCGAAAACACAGCGTGCTCTCCAGTACTGGAGGTGTGATTAGCAGCTGCTCATTTCCGGCCTGCCGATCTGACTGCGCATGTTCCCACCACTAGTCAGGATATGGAGTTTTCCCCAATGTTGCCATTTCTTTCAAACGCTCACTTTATCTTATTAGAAGTTGCTGGAGATGTATTCACCTCGTGTCATATATGTCTACGGGTATTAAAAGACATATGATGTTGGTGAAAGTGGTTGGATAGTAACCTTTAAGTACCTGTGTAGCCTAAATAGAGCACATATGCTCTAACTTCAAGTCATCAGCTACAAGTCTCGAATTACGATACCAAGTTGCGGCTTCTAATGGATGAAGATGACAATGATAAATTCAGGCTTGAAATGGCTATTATATGATATTTTCATTCACTTCAGGTGGGAACTAGAGAAGCAATTCTGATTTCAATATGAATATAAATCAAACAGAAATAATGAGGTGTTAAACATAAAATCTGCTATTTGGACTGCTGTGCGTTTATTTACCTAAGTAATTATTGAAACAATTTTGTTTTGTACCGATTCATTGAGGAAGATTAACCGTACCTTTTTCTTTTTTTAAAAATTACGGTCATTCAAAAGCAAGAAAAAGAGGTTGAGCCTACTGTGATCCTGGAAGTCTATGTTAGGCTTCTGTCATAAAGGAATATCTTGTACACAGCCGGATGGAGAATATGGGGGTCATCCGTGACACCTGTCTGATTGATATGAAAGGGTGCACATGGGTCCTGGAAATTATGGATTATTCCTAGTTCACTTTTTACCCAATTTTTGGCCTCACTATTCAATTTTTAAAAGGGAAAAATTTGTTCAGTTCATTATTTATAAGATATTGCTCTCATTTTTATTAAGATTTCCGCCTCAGTTTCTAATTCTGATTGGGTTACACAGAATGACTTTGTTTTATCAGTGAATAAACAAGCGGTTTTCATTTGTGGCTGTTGAGGGCAGTGAGACATCACCTATATATTATTGTATTGATTTTCCCGACTGGGCTACATGACCTACATGTACAATGATGTAGGCCTAGCCTACAGGCCTAGCCTATGTTCCAGTTGAGGGGCCGTACAATTAGTTCACTGTGTCATTTCAGTTTTTATAAGTTTGTTTCTTGGTTCGATAGTTATATTCTGACGTCGATATTCGTTTTTTATAGCTAGTACACTTCGTTTTCACACTAGATATACATTTTTAGGTTCGTTTTTTACACTTTTTAGAAACTGCAATCCTCGATGTTCGGCCCCTAAGAACAGGGAGTTCGCAGTTCGTTCGATTCGTTTTTTAACCCATGTCCACCCATGTCACAAATAAATACATCATGCGAACACTTTTGAAAATTATTGTTAGTTAAAGAGAAATAATTATATAAAAATACGGTCGTGTATGTATACTCTAAGACTATGTAGACTTCCCGGGTTAGGACTACTTATGTTCTTACTGTTCGCTTTTGGCTAATTTGTAGCCAACATGATATGCCTAGACCTAAGGCTATAATCGTATGAGAAATCGAATAGGGTTGTCGTTACTGAAACTGAATTGCAGATTGGAACGGCTCACAATAAATTACAGTTTCCCTCTTTGTGGGACCTGATACGGCTTGGTACTAATAATTAAACATTATTGCCTGTCTGATTAGCTTTATGACATCGTTAGTCTATGGGGTATGTTTATTTTGACCGGTAACATTCAGAACAATCACTAGCCTCGTGACGCCGACCTATTATCACTCATTGACGCATTCACTTGGTATGTAACGATTTCTAATCTACAATTTTACACTTATTGTTAATACAATTTTTCGAAAACATTGACCAGATTGAACTAGTTTCGGGTGCAAGCATTATGAACGCTAGTCACGACTAATAGCCTAATTTAGATTAACACATAACGTCCCCTTGGAGTTATAAGGTGCTAAACTGCCACCTTACTAAGTGGCAGTTTAGTAGGCTACCTTCTAACTCCAAGGGGATGATGAACTGTTTCGGATGTGAAATACTCGGTTAACCAAGGGAGACATGGACGATTTTCTAAAAAGTAGGCCTAACAATACTGCGCAGGCAAACAGCGAAAAAATAATCTAATTCCAGCTCCCCCCAATATTAAATGGTCGCTCCCCAATCACAATCAACAATATTATTGATTCTCATTGTCAAGACAATTTACGTTTAAAATGAATCAAAAACTAAAGAGTTTTTAATCCACGTGCAGTTGTTAGGCCGCTGTAGCCACAACATCAAGTTAGAAAAAGTGAAATTATTTAAAATGTAACTTTAGGGGCTAACACTTTTGTTTAATTGTTTTTTTTCACAGATAACTACATCACTAACTGAATACTGCAGTTAAAGTTTGCATTACCTACAAGCATAGTAACCCTATCAGAGTGAATACAACCATAGCCTACAAAAATACGTCACTGTATCACATATATCATCAATATCTGTCCAACCTGATGTGTCTCGACTTTGTCCTTGAAATAACTCCTGAGTTCACAATAATCATGAGTTCTTTGATTAAGAACAAGTATAACTAACTACAATGAAATATCGGTATCCTAACACAGTATGACAATGGACACAACCATACAGAAGACAATTCTGTATCACTCATAGCATCAATACCTGTCCCACCGGATGTGTTTGAATTTTCAAGGAAATAACTTCACAACACGAGTTCGCAACAATCATGAGTCCACCGATTGGCAGCTGTAGTCATGGTAGTAGTATGGGAAGATGGGCCTACGTCGGGGGCTCCATAATGGGGTCACAATGGCCGACGAGGGACTCCGCCCAATCTCACCATTTAAACTCAAACTTCCTCCTCCTCCGTCGAGTCGACGGTTCCAAACAAATCAGAAAACTCTCTCTTCTCTTATCATGTTTATTCGTTTAACATACGGCAACAGCAAAGCACAACCTCCCGCGCACGGCACGTCTCAATTGACTTAGCGAGAGCGAGCTACGGCACGTCCGTAGTCGCCGAGTGTAACGCCTGAAGTGCGGGAAAAATACCAAGGCCGCACACATTGCAATTTGTGCACCCGTCACCAAGGTACGGAAACGAGGCGGTCATCCCCATCCCCCCGCGTCCAGGAAGCTGGGGATAACCGCCACATCAACTGAACGACGTCAGGATCCTACATTACCCCCGGGTGAGTGATAACGTAGGACCAAACTGACGTGTAGGAGACTGCTTCGTGCAAGTAGCAGGGTTGTAAAATATGTAACCTTTTATAACTATGCATAGTTTGTTTTAAAAAAAAAATATAGCGAGTGTGGTTACAGCGTGGGTGGTTGAAAGCGCAGCATTATACGTGAATTGTCCCATCCTCTTAACACCAACTGTCCTTTATGTATGATTCATTTGCTGCAAGCTGCGATCAACCCATTCATTTAATTAACATAATTTCTATTAGTAATTTAGCAATGAACTTGCTAAAAAATAATGTCTTTACATTTATATATCTGTACACAATGCTGCCAGGCCTGGCATATTCATTTACAATTTAACAACATTGTTATTACGAGGTATACGGTTGGGCCCGCCATAGATGTCGTTAGTCGCAACTATGGCGTGAACCATCTGCACGAATCGGGCAGGAGTCTGGATTATTCGTCCGACTCTAGTTTTTCGCACTGTTTGGTCGGTCGAAATTTTGTCGCGATTAGCGATATTCGCATGTTTGCTTTTTGTTGAGTCGTTTACGGCGTCAGCAGCACCCGGGGTTTTACCCCGTAGATGTAAAGGTATGCGGGAATACGTTCGTAAACCACCGCCGTTCCCGTTAGCGCGGGACACGGCGGGGCTCACGAATGCGGGGCTACATAAGTATTGTCTCTGTTAGACAAGTTGACTTTAACATCTATTTGCTTTGGGACTGTGGCCGATTTTTGACTGCTTCTGACTGCCGTCGACTTTTTTGTGTTGACTCTCGTCCCGTTGGACGTCGGAGTGTCCGCACTACCAGGTCTAGTTGGACCCTGTGGATTCTTACTAGATGTCCTGGTAGCCGTCGACTTCCGTGGTTTGCTTGGCGTTTTGCGCTGTATTGTCGTACCTGTCGTAGGCTCGCACTCCATATGTGCGGGTTTAACGCAATCTAAAGAGACCGTCTCAACCTTGCCTTTAACTAAGATTTTCATTACTCTGCCACTCCTCGCGACGACCTTGTATGGTCCGTCGTAAGGGGCGGTCAGAGGCGGTGCAATTGCGATTCGGCGCCAGAATACATGAGTACATGTAGCTATTTCCTTGAATTGGAAAATGTTGTGTTGTTGTGTGTCACGTGGCGGACATAGACTGAGACGCGACATGGCCACGCGTAGCTTGTCTGAATAATTCTCCAAATCAGTGTTGGCGTCGACGGTGTACTGTTTAGTAAACTCTCCTGGGAGTCTAAGGGTTGTCCCGTAAATCATCTCGGCAGCTGACCTGCCTAGTCTCTCTTTCACGGCTGAACGAACTCCTAAAAGTACAGCAGGTAACGTGATAGTCCACGGGTTCGGTGACTCCTGCGCCATAATGGCGGCTTTCAATTGACGGTGGAAACGTTCGACCATGCCATTCGACTGAGGGTGATAACTCGTGGTACGATTCCGAATAATCCCGAATTGATTACACAAACTATCCCACAATTTGGACTCGAATTGAGCGCCCCTATCAGTGGTGATAGTGGCTGGGGTACCATAACGTGCTATCCACCCGCTGAAGAAGGCATCGACGACCGTTTCGGCTCTAATATCTACCATAGGTATAGCTTCGGGCCAACGTGTAAAACGGTCGACGCAAGTCAGTTGATATCTAGAACCATCAGCATAAGGTAAAGGTCCGACTATGTCTACGTGGACATGATCGGATCGCTCGGAAGGTTAAGTGAACTTTCCGAAAACTGGAGTGTTGTGACGTGAAACTTTAGCAGTCTGGCAACCCTTACATGTACGACACCATCTAGCAATATCTATGTTCATGCCGTGCCATACAAATCGGGTAATAATCAAAGGTTTGGTAGCTCTATGCGATGGATGGCCTAAACCGTGCAAGTTTGAAAAAACTTTTAGGCGAAATTTCGCGGTAAGGTACGGCCGGTTGTGTCCCGTGGACACATCACACCAGATCAATTGATTATCGAACGATTTTAATAGTTTGAACTTCATAGTTGATGTAGTCGAGTGTCTCAAACGCGTGAATTCCGCGTCATTAGCTTGGTCGAGACTTAACTCTTTATAGTCTATCGCTGGTCCATCATGTATCGCTGACACTGATGGTCGTGACAGCGCATCAGCGACGAAATTTGTCTCTCCTTTTACATATCTAATATCGGTGGTGAATTCAGCGATGAAAGCTAAATGACGTGTTTGTCGTAGGGACGCGCGCTCAGTCACGGATGACATTACGAATGTCAACGGTTTGTGATCTGTATTAACGAAAAAAATTCGTTTTTCTAAATTGTGTCTGAAATGCTTAATTGTAGCGTATACTGCCAAAAGCTCACGATCGAACGCGCTGTAGCATGTCTCTGCTGGGTTCAGCTTCTTGCTGAAAAACGAAAGCGGCTGCCACATACCGTTTAAAAATTGCTGCAAAACGCCACCCACGGCGACATCACTAGCGTCGCACGTGATGTTAGGCTGGGCCGTAGAATCTGGGTGCACCAGAAGCGTAGCGTTTGCCAATATCTGTTTTGACTCAGAAAATGCTGACTCTGCACTTTTATTCCACTTCAAATCGAAATTTGATTTCGGTGACAGTCTGGTATGTCCTTCGTTAGCAGCTGTCAGTAGATTATTGAGTGGTGTCAACTTCGCGGCGCAATGCGGTATGAAACGGTGGTAATAATTCACCATTCCCAGATATCTACGCAATGCTCGTTGCTTTTCGGGTTTAACGAAATTAACAATCGCGTCAACGGCGCTGGGTAACGGCGAAATGCCTTCGGCGCAAACGTGGTGACCTAGGAAACTTAATTCAGTTGTACCGAACTGACACTTTTCAGGACCAATGATAATTCCGTACTCCGATAGTGAAGCGCTGAAGACCACTCACTGTCGCTGGGTTCAATGACCCCTAATTTTATCATCTCGTCAAACTCGCGTTTTGCGGTAACCAGCTTATCGGGTGCTAAACGTCGTGGTCTTGCAAAAACTGGGTGACCTTTAGTCACAATCTTGTGTGTTATACCGTGTTTAACGGTCTCACCCTTTGTCGTAGGGCGTGTCAGTTCCGGGAACTGGCCGAGGAGTTTTGTGTACTCATTCTGAACAGTGTCAACTCTGTTCAATGACAGAGGTTTAATCGATGACAGTGAAGCGGCAATGGCTAGGCCTGTACACATGTCTCAGAGACATCTGCTTCTTAAGTCTACGAGCAAATTATAGTGGATTAAAAAATCAGCCCCGATTATGGGTTGCTGCACATCTGCCACTATGAACGTCCACGGATATTCGCGCTTTAAGCCGCCATCGGCGACGCGTTTACAGTTGCTGTAAGTATGTATAGTACTGTTATTAGCTGCCACCAGGGGGAGACTGCCAGCGTCCATAATCCCGTTAGCGCAAGATTTCGGCAGAACACTGACAGCTGCGCCTGTGTCGATTAAATATCTGCATTTATCTCCTTTATCTGCAACATATAATAACTTAGAGTGAGATAACTTTGGAGAACTAGCGTCCGCGGAGTCATGTCGCGTCTCAGTTATACCGCCAGATGCAAGAGTCGCTACCTTGCTCTGACTTAGCAGTTTAAAAAAAAAGCGCAGGGGCTCCTGCACGTGCGTGCCTTATCACCGAAAGTCTGGTGAAAATAGCAGACAGGTGCATTAGCCGAATCTAATGTCTTAGCGGCGTCATTTCTCTGTGGGTTCGGCGGCAGAACGACAGGTCGAGCAAGTGGTTGCAAATTCGTCGGCTGGGCGAAAGGTCGAGCATTATCTTTTGCATTTCTATACTGACTAGGTTGGTTGCTAACAAAACCTGAGGCCTGAACATTAGGAGCAAATGCAGGCGCGTGAGCATAGTTATTTGCTCGTCCACGTCCTTTATTTCTTTTCCTCTCTGATGTAGTCACTGTTTCTAATCTCTTGATTCGCTTAGACAGATCCTCTAACAAACCAACTAGTTTGGTGGTTTCTTCGACTTTAATCTCTGCGACCCCTGGCTTACTCTCTTCGACGTCCTCTTCTGCTGCCAGTGCCCGGTCGTCCAAAACGGCCAAACTTTCGAGGGTGGCACTGTCGGGTTGAGTCGCCAAATGGGCTCTGATGGAAGCGGGCATCTGGCGTATGAATGCTTGCCGAATTACAGCCTTCCCCACCACAGCTTTGGTGCCGAAACCTGCAGTCTTCTGCAGACGCCGCAGGAAACGCGAGGGAGTGTCATTACCAATCTTCTCGCCAGAGATAACTTTGTTGACCCTTTCGGGTGTGGTCAATCCTCGTCTCTCAATCAAAATCGCTTTCAGGCTGTCGTATTTGTTGGACCTGAAAGGCTGAAGTAGCACGTCCCTCACGTCCGATGCAATTTCGCCCGAAAGTGCAGCGCAGGTTAAGCTGTACCTCTCATCATCATCATTGATCTGGTGAAGAGCGAACTGAGTCTCAATTTGGTTGAACCAGAGCTCGACATCCGAGGCGTAGAAAGTGGCGATTTTGAACTTTGGTAAGTTCGTAGCACGTCTCTGCGACTGTCTACCGAGCATTGAAGTACTCCTTGAGGAGTCGCACCTAGAGTGAGAATTCATACGTCTAGCTCGAGCAATTCGAGCGAAATCAGCTTTGAGGCGTTGATATTCCTCGTCCGCCTCTCGGAATCGAACCTCATTGTCCTCACTGTTGGGATGATAATCATCTTTAGGTCTAGCACCCGAACCTTCTAGGGGCGTTGACATGAAGCCTTCACTGTCGTACTGCTTTGACATTATAAAGTAGTGTTTTTAAAATTATCTAACTAGTGAAGCATCTGAGATAGCTGGCCTATTGGCTCTGCGTCTATCCCAAATGTGTTTAAAATGGCATGTCGTATTAACACATGCCAACTATTTTTGACGCGCCATGCGCGGATAGGCTGTGCGTTGCCTTGAAAATCAGATGAAAAATGTCTGTAATATGTTGAAGCTTAGAAGTGTAGACTGTAGAAAATGTTCATGCTATGTCGCATGTTGCGAGAAACGGGGGTTGCAGATTAGTTGAAAAAATGCGTCGTTGAATTTTCACCTAAATGCTGTGCACTAATTCACAAAGGTATATATTGATTGAAGTGAAAACTGAAGGTCTATATTTGACATAAAACGTTTTCACTTAGTCACACACATGCAAAATGGTACCGTGAAAACCGTAGGTCGAAATGGTACATAAAAAATAAAATGCCAGATACAACTATGATATGCTATGCTAAGCTAGGATAATAGTATTTTGTAAATCAACCTGGGTGAAAAAAAAAAAAAATTCACGCAAGTCGAAAAACACATTCAAATATTTGCAATGTTTCGCAATAGCGCAACTGTCAAATCGAATATTTCTGTATTTATAAAAAATTTAAACTTCAGAAATAAACTATCGTGAGAAAATTTCGTTCTCAAACTGATAGACTAAATGTGACTGCGAAGAAAAACAGTTACATCTATGATTTAAGAATAATATTTAAAACGTGACTGACAGTAGTCTATGCTGATTAATGATATAGTATATCATTTCGCTGAAAATTGATGTCTGTGATGAACATCCCACGTTTTTCTTTTTTTTATAATGGTACGTTCATCACCGAGTCATTCTCATAAACGTCCGAATCAATCGCTCGCATCGATTCATTGATTGACGTATAAACCGACTGTCTTCGGTGCGGTTGTTTTTATGTCGTCTGTGGTGGTCGTGTGTGTGGTGTATTGTCGGTGCTCACAGCCTGTGCGGCAGGCAGCATGTGGCTTATAGTCTGTGACGGTAAGCTTTAGGCGGTACGTACATAGTATATAGTCAGCATCCCCGTCTCGCCTCACATTAGCATATTCATTACCTACTGCGTGCCCAAATAAGGCGCTAAATAGCCTAGCACGATTACAAACACCGAAGGGCGTTTCAAAGTGAACAAAAATCTCGCACAATTAGTAGCAGAATTTGTTTTCGAAACAACTTATTTACATTTCTTCTCCCTCAATCGCTTTGAAAAAGAAGATTTATAAACAATTTTAAAAAAAATATTACAATCAGTCCGTGTAAAATTTTGAACACGTGAAAAATGATCTCCACCAAATCAAAATGGCGGCCTATTTTATGCTAATGTGATGTGGCGACACAGGTTCAATGTCCTGATGCATGCCGGTTAGGGGGGAACACGTGGATGCCCACGGCGGGCGAAGAGCTAAGTTAGGGAAACCAGCGTCCAAAATGGTGCACACCTACCAAATACATGTACAATATTCAGCATTCTTTGAAATAACATATGATAATAGTACAAAATATTGACCTACGGTCCTGGAAATATTTTAAGCAGACCAAATAAGACCGTTTATTGACATTCATCTAGGGAAACAATTTCTTTTGGCCCTAAACCTATTAAAGGTTACCCGAGTCGAAGCGATATTTTAAAATTTCTGTCGATTTTGCAGAAAAAAATCGGAAAAAATGACCAGATTTTTTCTATGGACTTTAAAATCGAGTGACCCAATTATGGTAATCAACGATAAAAATTGAGTTACCGAAAATACCCACTTCCTACTCGCCTACAGTGGCATTAATAGGATGAAGGCATTAAACAAACTCTTACAATTAAAAAATGTAGACTAGGTCTATGAGAAAAAATTTCTGGATTTTTCTAGAGAAACCGACAAGTTCGCCATCTTGAAAAGGCGCCAAACACGTGGGATTTCGACCAAAAGTTTAGAAATTTACGCCGTTTTCGACGTAAAGAAACGTGCTTCTCTTCTGATAACTCTTTCTGACTAATTTAAACTGGCATATAAATAATGACCTACAGTTTTCACGTACCTTATGAAAAAAATGTTATTGATTTTTTTCAAAAAATCCCTTAAAATTAATGAAAACTATCCTTGAAAACAGCGGTTTTCAACTGGCGTCTAGGTGAAAACACTGTTGCGTAGACGATCAGTCGTCAGGGGTCACCAGTATGGGAAGATGAATCACGTCGGGGTGACCAGTATGGGAAGATGGGCCTACGACGGGGGCTCCATTATGGGGTCACAATGGCCGACGAGGGATCTCACCATTTAAACTCAAACTTCCTCCTCCTCCGTCGAGTCGACGGTTCCAAACAAATCAGAAAACTCTCTCTTCTCTTATCATGTTTATTCGTTTAACATACGGCAACAGCAAAGCACAACCTCCCGCGCACGGCACGTCTTAATTGACTTAGCGAGAGCGAGCTACGGCACGTCCGTAGTCGCCGAGTGTAACGCCTGAAGTGCGGGAAAAATACCAAGGCCGCACACATTGCAATTTGTGCACCCGTCACCAAGGTACGGAAACGAGGCGGTCATCCCCATCACCCTGCGTCCAGGAAGCTGGGGATAACCGCCACATTAACTGAACGACGTCAGGATCCTACAGTAGTACCAACTATGCTAACACAATGAATCGCAATGCAATTTAAATTGCACATAACAATCATCTTCAACCATCAACCGGCACGTAATCAAAGCTTCGCTTTGTAAACGAGGCCGTAGACAATATGTTAACAATGGACGTCACTGTGTCATCAATATCTGCCAGCTTGCTTTGTCGGGTTTCCGTAGAAATACCTTTTTAACTCTATTTTACAAGTGCTTTTCTTTTCCCAAAAGCTAACAACATATATGAGTTTATACATTGGTTTGACCACAAGTAGGCCTACTTTAGTACATAATGATATTGCCTAGTTGTATAGCTTACAAGTAGCAGTACGTCTACAGATTCATCACATGCATGATGGAAATAGGGTTGAACATCACTTCTGTATCATATTGCACATCCAATTACTGCATCCAGTGATACATATTAATAAGAATGTATTATTTTTACACAACAGACAAAAACATCAGATCCATTTCATTTTCAAACAATTATTTTAGTTTATTCCTGATGAAAAACTTATGTTTATCAACAATTCTTTATTATATCTATTTCTGAAGAAAAAATACGTTTATCCCCACTCGGGCATAATCAATCCTTCACACATGTGTAACATAAAGTGTGTATTCATGATACCAGTAGATTATCAATTTACAATTATTTGATTTCATTCCTGAAAAAAACAGAAGTTTATCAATGCTTCAAAATTGAATTATCTCTATCCATAAAAACGTAATGCAATATAATTTATGGGCATAAACAATCCTTCCCACATGTGTAACATAAAGTGTGTATTCATGATACCAGTTGATTATCAATTTACAATTACTTGAGTTGATTTCTGAAGAGAAACAAAAGTTTATCAATGCTTCAAAATTGAATTATTTCCATCCATGAAAACGTAATGCAATATAATTTCTGGCATAATATTTGTAAGTGTATTAGCACTGATAAAGGCGCACATTATAGATATATAAAGCATAATTATGGTAAGCATTTGACATAAACGTGAATTTGTGTCTCGCTCTTAAAACCACAATTTTGTGTGTGCGAAAATTAGCTGTATACATTAAAGTCACTAAATGAAACATATGTTGTCATGCAAATGCTTGTAATTGACATGTTCACAATTTTTTTTAAATATCATGTATTAGGAAACATAGAACTGAATGAATCTGTCATGTCCATGGCTTAATTTGTTCATAAATATCATACAAAATGGCTGTACATCGTATTTGCAATGTTTCTCTAATAAATTTAAAGATTAATTGTTCCTTAACTGTTTTATCTTACAGGGTGGGACATACAAATAGAGCACACGCTCTAAATTCCTTGTGCTTCCGTTCACCAAGGTTTGTCACAGTCATACGTAAATGACGCACAGTCCACGCATAAAAAATAACTATTTGAGTCCGGATTGTAAAAAACGTCGCAAGCTAGTAGCGAATGCACAACGAGTTTCCAACGCAAAGTGCGAATGAACAGCGCTTTGCTAACGCGTTGGACGCATACAGTGCGCATCAAACCCGATAATAGTAATTTTTATCAGTTTGTTTTGTGCCTATGTAACCATTTTTAAAAGAAAAATGTGTTCTAAATTTATGATAACATTATATGTTTGGACTTAATTTCCACAATTTAAAAACAAATTTTGCACTTAAAGACGTGTATCTTGTTCCCAGCGCCTGCTTCGAGCGCTCATGCAGGGCAGGCGCGTTGCCCACAACTGCCAGGCGCTCTCAACGGGCAGCCATGTGATACAAAGGAAACGTATTTAGCGTTGATATGACGTTGTTCTAGCGCGCCCTACGTGTTTCCGGCGGTCTTCTGGCGTGTACATTTATGCGTTTATATGCGTTCAATATATAAATATACCCAGCTTTCTTCGACGATTAGAGGGCGCACAAAAAATGCGTGGCGTCAGTGCAGCGCGCTCCACGAACCAGTAACGACGCACGACCGACGCACGTTGGACGCTCAAGCCAAATAAATGAATTCTCAGTGCATGGGTCGTGCGTCAACTATGTGTGACTGAGCTTTAGGGCTAGAAAAAAACCTCAAAAATGCCGGCACTGAGCGCGCATATAGCGCCCAACTAACGTGTTCCTAACGCATGTCCAGCGAACATAGTGCGTTCTAAATGATTTCTAACTTATTCGTGCCTCGCGCTGGCGGTGCGCGATGTATTCGCTAACTCTGGCGCCCTGCTAACGCACAACGCGGTGGCGAAACGCTGTGTATTCGCTGATTTTATATACACCTGATTTATTTATAACACGCTGTATAATTGTCTTAAACTCGCTGGCTCTTCTCATATCCTGACAAAATTCATGGACGCACAACGACGCACAGCTCTATTTTTTGTCACTCAAGGCGCGGGCTGTGCGTCATGTATGTGTGACTGGGGTAGAACAGAGTAACGTGATGGACAACAGAGTAACGTGACGGACAGTGTCAGATTAACATTAATGTGAGGTTCGGTCCGAGGGCAAATGTCAGTGGGAAGTCTGCAAAATTAGGATTAATTAGGCAAATAGCCTATTCTTGTCAATTGCATCCTATGATATTTGAACCAGATCAATTATACAGTTTATGGTAAAGTCATCAAATCATCAAACGTTGAAGTGTATGTACACTATCATCATGATTATAATTGTCTATGATTTATCAGTTTATAGCTTCATCCGACCAGACGGTGTCATGATTGTCATGCCTTCTGTTTGTTTTGCTACCATAACCTCTGACATTACATTGACCCTTTAAGCCCTCACGATGCATCAAAGCATCATTTTACATCCCTAAAAACAGTCTTGATTTTTCTATAACTAGGGGTTTTAGGATGAATATTTCCATGAAACTGGTTTGTCAATACATGGCGATTTTTTTTATTTTTTCAGCCACTTCAATCATCTTCATCCACTACAAGTCGAGAATTGCGGCAGCAATTCGCGGTTTGTGGTGGGTAAAGATGACAATGATAAATTCGGGTTTGAAAGGGTTAAATTCACCCAACTAACTGTAATCGCATATGAAAAGCTTGAATATCACTTTGGCAGCTAGAGTTAATTTAATCACTTGTGACATTATCGAGCAATATAATGTGATATCAATTGTTCCATATAAAGCCAGTATCTCACAAAGGAATGACTGCTTGAAGACGTTTTGAGCGTTTTAAGCGACTGCTGGACAAATTTGCCCAAGTATTTAAGGAATTTAGTCAATAACGACTAATCAACAAATTGTAGGACGACATAATTGCTACCTTTGGCCGATTAACAAATCAGAAGACTCGTGTGCGTTTGCTTGAATCATTGCTGACAAATGTGTCGCTCAAGGAACACGTGGCTGTTTTTCAAGTTCGGTGCATAGTCGTCTCGCTCTTTAACTACTAATCGTTCGTTAATCAGTCGTCTTCTCATAGCATCTGTGTCGTTACACAGTTGCTGTTGTTGCTGTTGTTGTTGTTTTTGTTGTCTGTTCTCATTCTTCTCAAATCAGTAATACAAATGAATTCGTCACATTTTATAATGGAGTCGCTGAGACTGACAGAGCCGCTAATGAGTCTTTCGCCGATCTGATATCAGTCGTAATTTAATCTTTAACTGTTCTTCGGATTTTTTTTTTTTTAAGAGTAGCCGTGTACTTTTTTAAAAAAGAGATGCGACGTCAAAGCAATCTACTGAAGACTTCTTGGCGAGTAATAAGACCAATTACAGAGTAGCTAATAATTCGCCGTTCGATCGCCGACAAGTTTTTTGACATGAATAAAATCTGGCGGCAAACAAAATAGAGGTGAACAACTAATTTGCGAAGGGGATACCGACTTCTTAGAGAATAACTCCAGACTAAATTTAGACGGAGAACAAAATGAAAGCGAATTTTTAATCACGGGATTTCTTACCCCTTCCCCACCCTTTTTTTCCACCTGATTTGTTGTTAAATGTCTTAGCCCTGTCCGCTTCATTTAAAAACCTATGTTATGTATACGGTCACCAGAACTATTTCATTCTTTCAGTGCGGGGTCCCCGCACTGAAAGGGTTAAGGTCATTGCTCAATTTGGGAGATATCGATTTTCCAAGAATATAATTCCGTTAACAATTCCACTATCAAATGAATGTAAAATTAAAATATAAACAATTCAGCTGCACAAGTAGTCATTCAGAAACTATTTATGAAACAGAGCTGACATGTGTACATCCATGGATTTAAATAACTGGTCTCGGAAGGTACGCTTTAAGTGATGTGCAATCCAATTGATGTCATTTAAATTAGTGCACACATATGGAATACCAACCGTATTTACAATAAATTGTACTTTCTAGAAGCATTGCCATAGCCATTAAATAATGTAATATATTTCTCATTTAACTAGATAATTTTATTGTGCTGTTTGTGATTAAATTGGCCCAACAACCTACAATTCTAGAATTACAGGGCCAAGCGGGTATTTAATGAAATATAGGGATGAACTTATGGTGCGATTAATCAACACTCGATGTAAATCAATTTCCTGTTAGTTTTTTATCGCTGTTAGAGACAGGACTTTGACGTTCTGTTAAAGTGACAGAATCAGGCCAAAATCATCATTTTAATTTTTGCTCCTTGATATCTCCAACATTACCATGGACCAGATTTTTTGCGTTAGTTAGTTTTTTTAATTTTGTGTTGCGCATTTACCAGTTGAAAGAAATAAGCACGAGATTTAATTTCAGACGAGCATATCCAAGATTAAGAATACAGGAATAAACGGGATTTTAGGTGCACTTGCTACGTTGCCACAGTAACCGAAAATGTAAAAGACTTCCGCAATTCTAGTCTATTGACATGTTCACATATTATGGACATATTAGTGAACAAAAATAAAAAATAAGGGTGTTTGGACTTAATAAACATTTTAACTGCCATTGACACATATATATATCGTCCGACATATTTTAAATCCAATTAATTCAAAAGAAAAAGCCAATAGGAATACTAATTAACCATTGTGATGCTGGAACCGTATATATATATGGTTTTAAACATATATTAGAGCAATAGGAATATCACTAAATTTGAGAAAATACTTTTTGGTAGATGCTCAGTTAATACAATAATTCAATATGGGAGAGGACTATTTTTTCATAAATATAAATATTTGTCGTCATTTGAAGCTGAAAATTGCGTCAGCAATTTTAGCTTCAAATGAATGAAAAATAGAAACAAACAATTCATAAACAATAAGGTATATGTCATTTAAAAAAAATGTATGTTTTACTGTAATAAAAAATCTTCATTTGTTTGCAAGTATAGTCACGCATTGACATGACATACTTGTATACTAGTATGTTGCGTACCAAATTTTGATATAAAATATTTTGGTTCATATTCCTTTCCCCTTAGTGTAAGTCCATCTTAAAACACCACGTCAAAACATGTATTCACAACTTGACATGTTTAAAAAAGTGTCATCCAATGCTAAATTATGTAATACATAGAAATAAAAAAATATTTAAGCTTTCTTGATAAATTTAACACAAACTAACTAGACTGAAAAACTATTGTCTTTTATATTATACAAATACAAAATCACCGAGAGTCGATAAAAGTGTTTTACTTAATCTGAGGGCTACAATAAATTGTATAGTGTATAAAAGCATAGCCATTTTTTTAAAGGAAAATAAATTTAAAAAATGTTATTTACTCCGGAAATATTATAAAGGAATCCAATATCAGATCATAGTAGACATCAATTGCCAAGAACTAAAAATAAGGTGGTGATAATTGTTCGCTTGACTAATATTAAAATTAACGTCTCCTACATCAATTAAAGCGAAACAATCAGGCAAAATCATCATTTTTATTTTGAACCCTTGATGTTCTTGAGTTTTTAAAATGTTAAAGTCTTTTAAATTTTTGGTTGCGCATTTACCCGTCAAAAAAGTAAAAAAAAAAGATTTATTGTTACTCCTGTATTTCTAATTTTAAACATCGATATATAAAATTAAATCTCATTCTTATTTCTCTTTTAACTGGTAAATGCACAACCCAAAATTGTAAAGACTAACGCAAATCTAGTCCATGGACCTTTTGAAAACATAAGAACATATCAAGTTGCCAAACTAGCAATGATGATTTTTGCGCGGACTGAGTCTCTTTAAAGTTAACGTATATTACGTTAATTAAGTTTAACACAAATAAAATACAGTACAAAAGAAACAAAGTTGAAACTGCGGCGATATTGTGTCAATATAATAGTACGATATTTTCACCTAACTCTATAGCATATACAACATTTCACACTCTTATCAGAACCACATTGAAACGCCCACGGGCTGCGTTTTAACAGTGCTGTTATTTTTTTGGTAATGATGTAGTAAGTCAAAATTTATCGTAAACTTGATGTACGCATGTAATACCACCTTATGAGCACACTGGAAATAAAAATCCTTACAAACTTATAAAAAATGACCTCTTCGTCAGTAAAATACTGCCGGTGAATTCCTATGGATGGGACTAAGTGTATATTAATGGCCTTAGACATTGAGCCACCTGGTCTAAATGATCGTTTTCCCAGCAGAACAGATCGTGTCACCAGGTACAGCACTTATGGTAACCCTATCAGCGCGGAGGCCGTCTTTAGACGTCAGAATATGACGTCTGAAGACGATCCCCGCACTGAAGGAATTAAAACACTTATAATGAAGCGGAAAGAGCTAAGTAAGATATTTATATTTATTGTCTGAGTTGATGGGGAAATGCATCTCGCTATACTTCTAAAAACTCAACATCGAGGTTGCCAGGTGGTTCCTAAATGGTTGTCGATACTGAAAGTGTTTGTAGTCATAGGAACCACCTTAATATATTAGTATGGCGTGAGCTGACGCTGGCCCATGCATTTCAAACTAATACGGCTGTAACTTCTATAATAGTGATATATGTAAAAAAAGAATGTTCTACTTGTAATTATTTTGTACGTTGCTACGCTTTCCATAGTGTATTTACCTACTATTCATAACAATATGTAGTTTTATGTCTGGTTTTGGCGCGGGCAACATTTCTATATTATGTGTTTAAATCTGATACGTTTGAAAAATATCAGCACTGTATAGGTACATCAATGCATTTTAAAAATGTACCACTTATAATTTATATACTTGGATCATGTACGGATATAATAAGGAAATAAATTGGATTTGATTTGAAATGAAATTAATTGGGCTTTAGGCCACCTTTGTGCACATATTGGCTAAACTGGACCAGGAGAACCTCCTGAGGATGGTGAGATGAGCACGCTACCTCTCGGTCACGGAGGCTCCCCACAATACTGACTTTCACACGTGGATGGGGAAGAAACATTTTTGTTTCTTTTAAACCGCCGAGACCGGGAACCGAGCCCCGAACTCTGGCGTGAAAGGCAGCGGTGCTAACCACTACCCTAGGGCCCCCGCCCGGATTTGATTTGATGATTTTAAATTGAAAAAAATCCTTTGAAATTCATGGTTTATAAAAACATATACATGTAGTTCAGTGTTTTAAGGGGTAATACCTCGCTCACTAAAGTCCGTGCGGCCAAAGGGTTCGTACGAATTTCCAGTTCCTATAAATCCCGAGGTTCTTAGACATTCATGGAGAGAGCTACATTTTCTCAAAATCTGCTGAAGTACATGTAGCCGCAACGTGGTTCAAATTAACCCCTCAAATGCCGGTGCCGTCCATATACGCTAATTACATTTTTATTAGCACATTACATATCAGCTTTTAAACCTGTTAAAGATAAAAAGTGTTCTTAATCAGCAAGATTTGAAAACAGTTGACCTCCATTTTGTCAAATCTGAATAATTTTCACTCACTTGAAGTTGTGGATCGCGTCAGCGAGACACAACTTCAAGTGGGTAAAAATTCAAATTGAATAATTTGGCGGTTAAAGGGTTAACTGTTTCCGTCCCAGATTGCGCCCTTGCAAACACATGTATAACTTTTGTTTGACGCCCATATTTAACACTTCGCAGATATTAATCAGGTTATTGATATATTTATTACAATGAGGAACATTTCACCTACATTTACACATACTCAGCTCGTTTTCTGATACATCGTTAAATGTTATGAACATTTTTAGAAACCTTGATTCCTCTAAAAAAATAAGAGTATAGCAGTCCACGCCTTTACAGTGTGACACTTTCACTTTCCAACATCAATCCAGCATTGATTTAACGTCAATGTCTCGTGTTGGAACTACGATTTTTGTGTGAATGAAAATGAGACCGAATAACTAGATGTTAGAATGTGATTTTTAACTATTTCTTTCAATGCCGTATGTTTTATGATTTTTAGAATTTGAATTTCAGGCTTGACATTTACAGTTCCAAACAGCACTGCAATGATATCATTATTTGCATTTTGAAAATCATTTATGATAATATTATCCCAGCAAACACGTTAATCTAATGCAGTTTTAAGGTTGGCACGACGCCTCAGACGCCGGCTCGACACTAATCCAACTGAGAACTATCTTACAAGTTTAACCCTTAAAGCGCTAAGCACGACTATAGTTTTAATCTGTTGTATTATCCGGTTAACCCTTTAGCCGCCGGTGCCGCATATATTCGGGTTTTATTATTTTATTAGCACATTAATTACCACCTTTCAAACATGTTAAAGATAAAATGTGACATCAATCAGCAATATTTGAAAAGAGATGACCTCCATTTTGTCAAATCTGAATAATTTTCACTCACTTGAAGTTGTGGATCGCGTCAGCGAGACACAGCTTCAAGTGGGTGAAAATTCAGATTGAATAATTCGGCGGTTAAAGGGTTAAATCGCTGTTATTGGGAATGAAATGAGTGTTTAAACATACACATTTGCAAATATTTGGTCTCAAATGAAACAAAAATGACCTATATTCACTCACTTGAAGTTATGGGTCGCGGTAGCGAGAGACACTTTCAAGTGGTGAACATTTAAATTACTGTATATATCGTAATACAGGTTAATGTTACTCCCCCCCCCCCCCCCGACTGCGAGGCTGGCTTAACATTAATCCACCTTTGGTTCAAGATCTCGTGTTTGCTGGTAGCTAGCTTGCAATTTTTGAAGTTGACTCACTACTCTAAAATAATGTCATCATCTTTGTCTACGATTTACTTATTTACTTAGTAGCCTTATCACCCACAAAGGTCACCCAGTAAAGCGTTTGGCCTCTTATCTCGTAAGTGTCCACAGTGTGTGAAGGTGAGGGATTTATGTTTTTGATCATGCTAAGGGTGCCATGAGGTACCTATCAGTGTCTATCTAGCCGTCAGAACACGTTCTCTCTCTGTACTAAACACTTTATCAGCAACATTTTACAATCAACCACAGACACTTTACTCGATTTATCAAGACACTCCAACAATAAACCTAAACAACTGAGAAGAGTAATCAGGAATAAAGTGTTTAATTTCTCCACGTCAGATCTCGTGCAAGTTATCGATTTGCATTCCATTCCATTATCAGATTATTTAGCTTTTTCTTATTTCAGTAATGGACAGTTAGTGTTAATTGTTTTTGCTTTATTATCCTTAAATTTTTAATCACACAAAGTAATTGAATTGTAGAATATTTGTGTGGTTAATACAATATAAAAACCTTATTTCAACCTTTAAAACGCTGAGTTATGAATTTATTAATTTTGGCTACTGAGACCCACAATTTCAAGTGGTTAAATAAAACATATGTAAAAACAACATATGCCAAACTAGCGAATTTAATGGAAATTTTGTATTCACAGGACAAATAAAAAGGCTGCAAAAAGTAATGGACGTGATAAGCACTTCAAGAGCTAAGATAAGAAGGTGATGTCTGATGAACTGTAACGGAATAACTAAGCGGGTCGTAGTGAACGTTACCTCGACGTGAGCACATCACCATCTTAATTAACCTTTTCAGCCCTCACGATGCATTAAAGCATCATTTTACATCCCTGAAAACAAACTTAATTTTCATAAAACTAAGTGTTTTAGAACGGATATTTTAATGAAATTAGTTTACCAATACATGACATTTTTCTTTAATTTTTCAACCACATCAAATCATCTTCTTCCACTACAAGTCGAGAATTGCGACAGCTATTCGCGGCTTGTAGTGGATGAAGATTGTAATTGTTATAGCCAGGCCTATATACCTTAGGTATTTACTTGCTTTATCGTATTCAACATAAGCAGATGGACAAAGCGCTATTGGTAAGATACACTATTTTGTCTAATACTCATCGTTCTGGACCTCTAGACATTTCCAAAAATTGTGCTGGCGATTCAAATGGATGAAAAATTCCAGTATCAACTGCCATGCGTCAATTGTAACGATTTTCATCAAATATCTGTTATTTTTTAATTCATTGCTAAATGGTCAACTGCATTTATTCTTTCAAGTTAGTTGCCTGGGCTAACGTTAAGACAGCATTGAGTCAATATCTCATGTTTCTTCAAGATTGCTTTCAAAGTGAAACACTTTTCTTGCTTCTTTTTTTTGCAAAGCCAATCGACAACCTGACAGAGATTATGTGTTCTTTCATCCTCAAACTGTCTGCTGTGCGTCAGAGTGACCCATCATTAAAACAACATTTCAGCAATGTCTAGTGCTTGCAAAGATGAATCGTTGACCCAATGTTGTTTCAATGATGGGCCAGCATCGTAGATGGTAGTCCAGCAATAAAACAATATTGGATCAATGCCTATTGCTTCCAAAGAATAGTCATTGAGCCAGTGTTGTTTCAATGATGGGCCAGCGTCGTAGAATCTGGCCAGCATCAAAGCACCATTGTATCAGCATTGTCTCGTGCTTTCAGGGTACTTACTGAGTTTGTGCAGGTGGCAGTCGTGAGCGTTTTATGATCACACAAACCTAACTTGACCTTTAACCTCCCAAGGCAATCATTTGAATGCACCAGGATATTAATTTATATCGAAAATGTCGACATGTTTTAGCCCTTTTAGCGAGGGGACCGTCTTTAGACGTCAGAATCTGACGTCTAAAGGCGTCAGGCAGATTACTGAAAGACTCACTAAGAAACATGAGATATTGACTCAATGCTGTCTTAACGTTAGCCCACGGTCTGCGACGTTGGCCCATCATATGACTAATATAACGTTTTGCGTTGACTTCAATATATATTAAAACATCCATATCAACACAAGAGACATTAGAACCATTACCAAACACACAAACATAAACATGAATAATTCTGAGTTGGACAAACACTCTTCCGTGCTGGCTCATTCGGCTAGACTGTTAACTCGTAACATGGAATTATTGGGTTTTCGTGATTCTACACAATGTTCTAAAATGTATAGTTTTTGCTGTGCCGCTCATAGTGGTGTGCGACACAGGCAGGTCAAAGGTGGAGCATACGTAAGACAGAGGCAGGTCAAAGGGTCAATGGTGGTGTAAGACAGACGCAGGTCAAAGGGTCAAATAGCGGTGTAAGACAGAGGCAGGTCAAAGGGTCAAATAGTGGTGTAAGACAGAGGCAGGTCAAAAGGGTCAAATAGTGGTGTAAGACAGAGGCAGGTCAAAAGGTAAATAGGGGTGAAACAGAGGCAGATCAAAGGTGGAGCATACATACGACAGAGGCAGGTCAAAGGGTCAATAGTGGTGTCCGACAGAAGCAGGTCAAAGGGTAAATAGTGGTGTGATACAGAGGCAGGTCAAAGGGTAAATAGTGGTGGAAGACAGAGGCAGGTCAAAGGTTAAATAGTGGTGTGATACAGAGGCAGGTCAAAGGGTAAATAGTGGTGTGAGACAGAGGCAGGTCAAAGGGTAAATAGTGGTGTGAGACAGAGGCAGGTCAAAGGGTAAATAGTGGTATAGGACAGAGGCAGGTCAAAGGGTAAATGATGGTGTGAGACAGAGGCAGGTCAAAGGGTAAATGGTGGTATAGGACAGAGGCAGGTCAAAGGGTAAATAGTGGTCTAGGACAGAGGCAGATCAAAGGGTGAATAGTGGTGTGAGACAGAAACAGGTCAAAGGTTAAATAGTGGTGGAAGACAGAGGCAGGTCAAAGGTTAAATAGTGGTGTGATACAGAGGCAGGTCAAAGGGTAAATAGTGGTGGAAGACAGAGGCAGGTCAAAGGTTAAATAGTGGTGTGATACAGAGGCAGTTCAAAGGGTAAATAGTGGTGTGTGACAGAGGTAGGTCAAAGGATAAATAGGGGTGTACGACAGAGGCAGGTCAAAGGGTGAATAGTGGTGTGTGACAGAGGCAGGTCAAAGGGTAAATAGTGGTGTAGGACAGAGGCAGGTCAAAGGGTGAATAGTGGTGTACGACACAGGCCGGTCAAAGGTTAAATAGTGGTGTGACAGAGGCAGGTCAAAGGGTAAATAGTGGTGTGTGACAGAGGCAGGTCAAAGGGTAAATAGGGGTGTACAACAGAGGCAGGTCAAAGGGTGAATAGTGGTGTGAGACAGAGGCAGGTCAAAGGGTAAATAGTGGAGTACGACAGAGGCAGGGCAAAGGGTAAATAGTGGTATACGACAGAGGCAGGTCAAAGGGTAAATAGGGGTGTGAGACAGAGGTAGGTCAAAGGGTGAATAGTGGTGTGAGACAGAGGCAGGGCAAAGGGTAAATAGGGGGTGTGAGACAGAGGCAAGTCAAAGGGTAGATAGTGGTGTGAGACAGAGGCAGGTCAAAGGGTAAATAGTGGTATACGACAGAGGCAGGTCAAAGGGTAAATAGGGGTGTGAGACAGAGGTAGGTCAAAGGTTAAATGATGGTGTGCGACAGAGGCAGGTCAAAGGGTAAATAGTGTTGTACGACAGAGGCAGGTCAAAGGGTAAATAGGGGTGTGAGACAGAGGTAGGTCAAAGGATGAATAGTGGTGTGAGACAGAGGCAGGTCAAAGGGTAAATAGTGGTGTGATACAGAGGCAGGTCAGAGCGTGAATAGGTGTGTGATACAGAGGCAGGTCAAAGGGAAAATAGGTGTGAGACAGGGGCAGGTCAAAGGGTAAATAGTGGTGTGCGACAGAGGCAGGTCAAATGTTTAGCATACATACGACAGAGACAGGTCAAAAGGTCAATGGTGGTGTGAGACAGAGGCAGGTCAAAGGGTAAATAGTGGTGTGCGACAGAGGCAGGTCAAAGGGTAAATAGTGGTGTACGATAGAAGCAGGTCAAAGGGTAAATAGTGGTGGAGATACAGGCAGGTCAAAGGGTAAATAGTGGTGTGCGACAGGGGCAGGTCAAAGGGTAAATAGTGGTGTGTGACATAGACAAGTCAAAGGGTGAATAGTGGTGTACGACGAAGGCAGGTCAAAGGGTCAAATAGGGGTGTGTGACAGAGGCAGGTCAAAGGTAAATAGCGGTGTGATACAGAGGCAGGTCAAAGGTCAAATAGTGGTTTGCGACAGAGGCAGGTCGAAGGGTCAAATACTGGTGTGCGACAGAGGCAGGTCAAAGGGTAAATAGTGGTGTGCGACAGAGGCAGGTCAAAGGTTTAGCATACATACGACATAGGCGGGTCAAAGGTTAAATAATGGTGTACGACAGAAGCAGGTCAGAGGGTAAATAGTTGTGTACGATAGTGGCAGGTCAAAGGTTTAGCATACATACGACATAGGCGGGTCAAAGGGTAAATAATGGTGTACGACAGAAGCAGGTCAAAGGGTAAATAGTGGTGTGAGACACAGGCAGGTCAAAGGGTAAATAGTGGTGTGCGACAGAGGCAGGTCAAAGGGTGAATAGGGGTGTGAGACAGAGGCAGGTCAAAGGGTAAATAGTGGTGTGAGACAGAGGCAGGTCAAAGGGTAAATAGTGGTATACGACAGATGCAGGTCAAAGGGTAAATAGTGGTGTGAGACATAGGCGGGTCAAAGGGTAAGTAGTGGTGTACGGCCGAGGAATGTTAAAGGGTGAATAGTGGTGTACGATGGAAGCAGGTCAAAGGGTAAATAGTTGTGTACGACCGAGGCAGGTCAAAGGGTGAATAGTGGTGTACGATAGAAGCAGGTCAAAGGGTAAATAGTGGTTTACGACCGAGGCAGGTCAAAGGGTGAATAGTGGTGTACGGTAGAAGCAGGTCAAAGGGTAAAAAGTGGTGTGATACAGAGGCAAGTCAAAGGGTAAATAGTGGTGTGATACAGAGGCAGGTCAAAGGGTAAATAGTGGTGTCCGATAGAGGCAGGTCAAAGGGTAAATAGTGGTGTGAGACAGAGGCAGGTCAAATGGTAAATAGTGGTGTACGACAGGGGCAGGTCAAAGGGTCAAATAGAGGTGTGTGACAGAGGTAGGTCAAAGGTAAATAGTGGTGTGGTACAGAGGCAGGTCAAAGGGTCAAATAGTGGTGTGCGACAGAGGAAGGTCAAAGGGTCAAATAGTGGTGTGCGACAGAGGCAGGTCAAAGGGTAAATAGTGGTGTACGATAGAGGCAGGTCAAAGGGTGAATAGTGGTGTGTGAAAGAGGCAGGTCAAAGGGTAAATAGTGGTGTGTGACAGAGGCAGGTCAAAGGGTAAATAGTGGTGTGCGACAGAGGCAGGTCAAAGGGTAAATAGTGGTCTGAGACAGAGGAAGGTCAAAGGGTAAATAGTGGTGTGCGATAGTGGCAGGTCAAAGAGTGAATATTGGTGTACGACAGAGGCAGGTCAAAGGGCAAATAGTGGTGTACGATAGAGGCAGGTCAAAGAGTGAATAGTGGTGTACGACAGAGGCAGGTCAAAGGGTAAATAGTGGTGTGATACAGAGGCAGGTCAAAGGGTAAGTAGTGGTGTCCGATATAGGCAGGTCAAAGGGTAAATAGTGGTGTGAGACAGAGGCAGGTCAAATGGTAAATAGTGGTGTACGACAGGGACAGGTCAAAGGGTCAAATAGAGGTGTGTGACAGAGGCAGGTAAAAGGGTAAATAGTGGTGTACGATAGAGGCAGGACAAAGGGTGAATAGTGGTTTGTGAAAGAGGCAGGTCAAAGGGTAAATAGTGGTGTGTGACAGAGGCAGGTCAAAGGGTAAATAGTGGTGTGCGACAGAGGCAGGTCAAAGGGTAAATAGTGGTCTGAGACAGAGGAAGGTCGAAGGGTAAATAGTGGTGTACGATAGTGGCAGGTCAAAGAGTGAATATTGGTGTACGACAGAGGCAGGTCAAAGGGTAAATAGTGGTGTACGACAGAGGCAGGTCAAAGGGTAAATAGGTGTAAAACAGATTCAGGTCATAGGGTAAATTGTGGTGGGCGACAGAGGCAGGTCAAAGGGTAAATAGGTGTAAGACAGAGGCAGGTCAAAGGGTAGATAGGTGTAAGACAGAGGCAGGTCAAATGGTAAATAGTGGTGTACGATAGAGGCAGGTCAAAGGGTAAATAGTGGTGTGAGACAGAGGCAGGTCAAAGGGTAAATAGGGGTGTGATACAGAGGTAGGTCAAAGGTTAAATGATGGTGTGCGACAGAGGCAGGTCAAATGGTAAATAGGTGTAAGACAGAGGCAGGTCAAATGGTAAATAGTGGTGTACGATAGAGGCAGGTCAAAGGGTAAATAGTGGTGTGAGACAGAGGCAGGTCAAAGGGTAAATAGGGGTGTGTGACAGAGGCAGGTCAAAGGGTGAATAGTGGTGTGTGGCTGAGGCAGGTCAAAGGGTAAATAGTGGAGTACGACAGAGGCAGGTCAAAGGGTGAATAGTGGTGTGTGGCAGAGGCAGGTCAAAGGGTAAATAGTGGTGTACGACAGTGGCAGGTCAAAGGGTAAATAGTGGTGTACGACAGAGGCAGGTCAAAGGGTAAATAGTGGTATACGACACAGGTAGGTCAGAGGATAAATAGTGGTATACGACACAGGCAGGTCAAAGGGTAAATAGTGGTATACGACAGAGGCAGGTCAAAGGGTGAGTAGTTGTGTGAGACAGGGGCAGGTCAAAGGGTCAAATTGTGGTGTCACATGTGATAGAAGCAGGTCAAAGGGTAATCAGTGGCGTGAGCCTCTCATTTCACTGTTTATGGGTTGTTATTTCCAATCGCCGTGTCTGAGATTACTTTCAGTGACAAAGATAGATTGGTTGACAACCCAGCAAGCACGTGACATTGAAGCAATGTTGGTTCAATGTTAGCCCGGCGTCTCCGACGTCGGCCCAGCATTGTACCAGCATTGGCTCGTGTTTGCTGGGAAAGTCTACCCTTTGCGTCAATCACTGAGGATTCCAACAGGTGCGACACGTTTAACCAATGTTGATTTAATGTTGGGTCAGCATCACAGACGGTTGGCCAACATCAATACAACGGTGGGTGAACGTCTCCTGTTTGCTGGGATATATCCAATCTATTATTTATTGCAAAAATTCAGTGGCGTATCTAATTTCTCAGAAAATAAGATAATAAAACATCTTGAAAGGCAATAAGTGAACTATTACCATGGTTATCATAGTTGCTGTTAGCATGGATGAAACCGTTATGAGTTATCTTTATTCAAATCAAAGTTATCGAGCTTGGAATATTTGAAAATACGATTATTAAAAAGTGAAATCTCCTGAGATTAAGATTTGAACCCCATTTCAATATGTTTATCATTTAAAAGGTTTGATGTTGTCAATAACATAATAATATGGATTTGACAGGTATATGGTGACAAAATTTCATTTTTTTAATGCGTGATGCGACTGATTAAATTCAGATGGCTGACATTTGTGTTTTATGGGATAACTGCTTGTATTTAACACGCTAACGTTATATGTAGGCCTTCTTAACAGTCCAAACCAGATGATAAAAGGAATTGTTTTTTTTGAGTTGTATATTTAGTAAGACACAATCACTCATGAACAACTATTTTGAATTAACAATTATCAAAATATTCATAATATTTTTTATTTCGTTTCAAAGTGACTTGCTGCCGCAATATTCAGCTTCAAATTAATTAACCCTTTCAAGCCCGAATTTACCATTGTCATCTTCATCCACTACAAGCCGCGAATTGCTGTCGAAATTCTCGACTTGTAGTGAATAAAGATGACTTGAATTGGGTGACACTTGTAAAAAAAAATATCGTTATTATTAAAACAGTTCCATACAAATAGTCGTTCAGAGTTCAAAATGATGCTTTGATGCATCGTGAGGGCCTAAAGGGTTAAGGAAACATAGAAGATGATACGTTAGCCCTTTAACCCTTTCAGGCCTGAATTTACCGTTGTCATCTTCATCCACTACAAGCCGCGAATTGCTTTCGCAATTCTCGACTTGTAGTGGATGAAGACGATTTGATGTGGTTTAAAAAATTGCCATGTATTGGTGAGCCAATTTCATGGGAATTTTTATTAAAAAGCCCTTATTTCTAGAAAAATTAGGTCTGTTTTCAGCGATGTAAAATGATGCTTTAATGCATCGTGAGGACTCAAAGGGTTAAGCGCTAAGCACGAATATAATCGTTTTTAATCCGTTTTATTACCCGATCAAATCACTGATATTGAGAATGACATGAGTGTTTAACCCTTAAACAGACTTATTTTTCTTACAACCAAGGGTTTTAGAATGAAAATTTTCATGAAAATGGTTTACCAATACATGGCAAACTTCTATAATTTTTAAACCACATCCAATCATCTTCATCCACTACAAGTCGAGAATTGCGACAGCAATTCGCGGCTTGTAGTGGATGAAGATGACAATGGTAAATTCAGGCCTGAAAGGGTTAACCATAAAAAATTGCAAATGCTTGGTCACAAATTAAACAACTATGAGTAATGTTCACCCATTTGAAGTTGTGGGTCGCGGTAGCGAAACACAACTTCAAGTGTGAGTGAGAAATTTAATTGAAGAACTTAGTGGCCAAGGGGTCAATGAAAAATAGTCAAGAATATTTTGAAGCTCAATCGGTCAAGGTGTTTGTCACAAGGCTAGTGCACAAATAATATTTCTTAGAAAAAATATTTTGATTTTCAGTTTTTTTAGTAGGCCAGTGTTATATATATAGATAATCGTACATAATTTGCCTAAACTAGAATAATATAAATTAATATGTTTAATAACTCTTTACCGCCAAACTAATCAATTGAAATTGTCACTCACTTAAATTCAGTCTCGCTGACGCGATCCGCAACTTCAAGTGAGTGAAACTTGTTGAGATTTAGCAAAATGAAGACCAACGATTGAGAAATGTTGCTAATTGATGTCACGTCGTCACGTTTTAACTTTAACATTTTTAAAAGGCTGATATCTAATGTGTTCACAAAAATGTAGGAAACAGATATAATCGGGAGCAGTTTTTAAAGGTTTATTATAATATGTCATGCAATGTATTAACCATGTGCCCTTTAATGACGCACATAAGCGTTATCTGATAATGTGTAGGTACAATTAATTAATCATAAATATCACTACATGAGGACGTTTCCAGAGCTTCAATTTGGTATATTTAATTATGTTTAAAGGTCTGTACTGTGCTTTGTCATCAGGGTTATTTCACTGCGAGGTAGAGTCACTGTAGACATTCAGACACAGGTAGCCAGCTTCAAGTGGCTAAAAAGTACTAATATTTCTTTAATTTGAACACAAATATTTTCAAATTTTGATGTTTAGACACACATTTCATTCCCAATAACAGTGATTTGGTCGACAAATAAAACAGATTAACCCTTTCAAGTTTGAAATTGGCATTGTCATCTTCATCCACTACAAGCCGCGAATTGCTGTCGCAATTTTCGACTTGTAGTTGATGAAGATGATTTGATGTGGTTTAAAAATTAAAGAAAATTGCCATGTATTGGTAAAACAGCTTCATGGAAATTTTCGTTCTAAAACCCTTTGTTGCAGAAAAATTAAATCTGCTTTCACGGATGTAAAATGATGCTTTATTGCTTTGTGAGAGCTTAAAGGGTTAAAACGACGATAGCCGTTATCAGCAGGCAAAAGGTCAGCATCTAGCCAGCATTGGTTCAACGTCTTGTGTTGACTGGTGTGTGTGTTTGTGTTACTAATGCTGAGTGACGAGGGCGCGACCAGCAAATCATTCTCGATCAAATCTGAAAAAAACACTGAAGGATCTGAATTGGATAAAAACGCTTTTATTCATGGTTCCCAAGATCTGACAATTGTTTTGACGGATACCACACTTGTGCCGAATGTTTGCGATTCGAATTATATATATGTGAAAAGCAATAGATGGAATATACCGCTAATTAGGGAATTTAAATATATATTAAATTAGAAAATTTACTGTAGCTATTGTACAAATAAAATGTCTAGATGGTACGCTATATAGGAATAAATATCAAAACCTCATTTTTAATTCGTTGTGTCATACTAACAGATTAGTGAAATTATACTTCTTCTCTTTGAATATAGTTAAAATTTTAAATCATATAGTTTATCTATTTATGCGACGAATGCTTATATAATTACAATTTAACCATCTTGGAGACATGTTTCGCCACCGCGGCCCACAACTTCAAATGAGTTACATCTTCGAATTGGCATCTTTGTAAACTATGGACGTGGGCCAGATCACATAATTAAAATACTCATCACTTAACGCAGGTTGTCCTTTTAAATACGCATGTCTGATTGAGAACCCACCTGCATAAATACACGCTATGAATACACGCTATGAAGTTGGTTAGGGGGTCTTGTCAAGATATACGCATCATTTGACCAAGATCAAGGTATCCCTGTGGACACCTTACTAATGGCTTATCTGTTATTTGCAGATGACCTTGTCCTTTTTTCAGAATCTGCTGAGGGATTACAAAAACAGCTAACTGCTCTGCATTCGTATGCTTCCCCTTGACATAAGCATTCCAAAAACAAAAGTTCTAATCTTTAATGAGCGTTACACAAAAGTACGCGGAAGCTTCCATTATGGTGATAACATTATAGAAAAAGCTGAACAATATAAATACCTTGGTGTAGTGTGTAGCACCAAGTCCGCTAATAACGTGTTAAAAGAAACTTTTTCTCATCTTGCTTCCCAAGCTGGGAAAGCAATTTGTTCTCTTCGTAAACAGTCCCGTGTGGTCGGTAAATTGTCACCCACTATTGCGTTCAAGGCATTTGATTGTCAAATATTGCCCATACTAGAATATGGAAGTGATATATGCATAGTACACAGGCGATGATGTTAACGATCTGGAAATAATCCATCTAAAATTTATTAAATCTACTCTTGGAGTTAGAAAGCAAACACCTACACCTGCAATATATGGTGACACGGGACGATTTCCACTGATCATCCGACAACACATAAAAGCCGTAAAATATTGGTGCAGAATTCTAAAACAATCTCAGAGCCATCCAGTCAGAAATGCCTACAATATGCTATTTGAGCTAGATGCCATTGGCTTCACGAATTGGTGTTCCCATATTTGCTCTGTCCTCGAACGAGCCGGGCTTGATCAAATTTGGGAATCGCAGAATATTGGGTATACAAATAAATTCATGCTTTTATTTAAAGAATCAATTGTTAGAATATTTACACAGCAGTGGAGAAAAGATATTGAGAGTTCGAGTAAGCTGCGCACATATGCATTAGTAAAAAAATATTTCTGTGTTGGACCATATATCTTACACACAAGGGGGAACCATCTCATAACATCAATGGCGAGATATCGAATGAGCTCACATGATCTAAATATAGAAAGATGACGATACAATAATCCAATCACTCCAATAAACCAGCGAATATGCACAAGGTGTGAATTAAACGAAATTGACGACGAAATACATCTTCTTCTCCACTGTAGCGCCATGAATAATGAACGCAAAATCTTGTTCAACTCTGTAACCGCAACTATCAATATACAGCCGACAAATGAAATGTTTCTACGAATTATGGCAGAGACATAACAGTGGTGTACGTGGTGTACGACAGAGGCAGGTCAAAGGGTAAATAGTGGTGTGTGACAGAGGCAGGTCAAAGGGTAAATAGGGGTGTGTGACAGAGGCAGGTCAAAGGGTAAATAGTGGTGTGTGACAGAGGCAGGTCAAAGGGTGAATAGTTGTATACAACAGAGGCAGGTCAGAGGGTAAATAGGGGTGTGTGACAGAGGCAGGTCAAAGAGTAAATAGTGGTGTGTGACAGAGGCAGGTCAAAGGGTGAATAGTGGTGTGTGACAAAGGCAGGTCAAAGGGGAAATAGTGGTGTGTGACAGAGGCAGGTCAAAGGGTGAATAGTTGTGTACGACAGAGGCAGGTCAAAGGGTAAATAGAGGTGTGTGACAGAGGCAGGTCAAAGGGTGAATAGTGGTGTGTGACAGAGGCAGGTCAAAAGGTAAATAGTGGTGTGTGACAGAGGCAGGTCAAAGGGTAGATAGTGGTGTGTGACAGAGGCAGGTCAAAGGGTAAATAGTGGTGTGAGACAGAGGCAGGTCAAAGGGTAAATAGTGGTGTGTGACAGAGGCAGGTCAAAGGGTAAATAGTGGTGTGAGACAGAGGCAGGTCAAAGGGTAAATAGTGGTGTGTGACAGAGGCAGGTCAAAGGGTAAATAGTGGTGTGAGACAGAGGCAGGTCAACGGGTAAATAGTGGTGTGTGACAGAAGCAGGTCAAAGGGTAAATAGTGGTGTACGACAGAGGCAGGTCAAAAGCTAAATAGTGGTATACGACAGAGGCAGGTCAAAAGGGTGAATAGTTGTGTGAGAAAGGGGCAGGTCAAAAGGGTCAAATTGTGGTGTCACATGTGATAGAAGCAGGTCAAAGGGTAATCAGTGGGGTGAGCCTTTCATTTCACTGTTTATGGGTTGTTATTTCCAATCGCCGTGTCTGAGATTACTTTCAGTGACAAAGATAGATTGGTTGACAACCCTGCAAGCACGAGACATTGAAGCAATGTTGGTTCAATGTTGGCCCGCCGTCTCCGACGTCGGCCCAACATTGTACCAACATTACTTCAATCTCTCGTGTTTGCTGGGAAAGTCTACCCTTTGCGTCAATCACTGAGGATTCCAACAAGTGCGACACGTTTAACCAATGTTGATTTAATGTTGGGTCAGCGTCACAGACGGTTAGCCAACATCAATACAACAGTGGGTCAACGTCTCGTGTTTGCTGGGATATATCCAATCTATTATTTATTGCAAAAAATCAGTGGCACATCTAATTTCTCTGAAAATAAGATAATAAAACATTTTGAAAGGCAATAAGTTTACTATTACCATGGCTAGCATGGTTGCTATTAGCATGGATGAAACCGTTATGAATTATCTTTATTCAAACCAAAGTTATCGAGCTGAGAATATTTGAAAATACGATTATAAAAAAGCGAAATATCCTGAAATTAAGCTTTGAACACCATTTCAATATGTTTATCATTTAAAAAGGTTTGATGTTGTCGATAACATAATAATATGGATTTGACAGGTATATGGTGACAAAATTTCATTTTTTAATGCGTGATGCGACTGATTAGGCTCAGATGGCTGACATTTGTGTTTTTATGGGATAATTGCTTGTATTTAACATGCTAACGTTAAGTCCGTGGTACAGATAGCAAAAAAATGGGTATTGGTACCAAATGGAGGTACCAAAAAAAATTTTGATTTTCGTTTAGCCATACATCTGAGGAGTATAAAATGGTATGATGGACCTCTGTAAGTAGTAGCTTAAGGTTAGAAAAAACACTTTGTTTATTGTACTATCGTATTATTTTTATGATTCTCTCGCGGTATATTCTGTCATTATGTCATGTAAGTGATGAGTAATAAGATAGCTGTGGGGGACATTTTAATGCCGAAATTCATGCAATGGTGACTAATAACAAAAACACACTTTGATTAAATTTAATCTAATTTTAATATGCACTGAAAATAAAATTTAAAAACAGCCAAATCAAGTGACATGGTACGATTTGACTAGGAAAATATTCAAAATCTTAATGAATAATCAGTGGATATTCATCATAATACACAGTTATGTACTTCAACAACAGTTACTATAAACACTATAGATGATTTGAGAATATATAAAGATGTATGAATATCATTTAAACACAAAGGCTTAGATTACTGCAAAGGCAGTTATCAGACACATTTAACAAGCCGATCACATGATTATATGAGATATGTCAATGCAGAAATGCATGCAATCGCAACTGAGAAAACATAAAAAATAAATTATCAAAGGGATTTTAATATGCGAAAATGACCCTTTGAGCACTAAAAAATTAAATCCAGACATATCAAGTGAAATTGTACGATTTGACTAGGACATAAGCAATATTCAACATTGGGTCGATGTGTCATGTTTTCTGGATATACACACAGTTACAGACTACAACAACAGAGTCATTATTAACACTATCAAGAATGTGTGTCATTTATGCACAAACACTTATATTGTAAATTTCACCGAATAAGACACATTTACAAGCAAATTATGTGATGATATTTTAAGCGATATACTAAAATGTAACTGATACACAATAACTAAATATTGCAAATACCTGGTTTGGGACAGATATTGCAACATAGGCCTACTAAAGATAAATAACTGGCTGCAAGTGACATGACACTTTTTGACTAGAATGAAACCAAAAAATGTTTTGTTTTATACAGATAGAGTACAGTTGACTAAATAATGGGGTCATGATTGTATATGATTATATATTAGTGTTGTTTAAAAAAATTAAGCAGACATGTCCTTTAAAAATTTAAGTAACTGTTCCTCAATACTTAGCTTGCAACAGAGATATATTTCATACAAGCAATGACTGACTAGCTCGAATGACAAGCAACACATGACTAGCTGCAGATGACGGTTTGACCAAAGAAATAAACATTTTGATCAGAAATTATTTTAAATACAGTTATTATATAAACAATTACATCAGCCTTCAATCATGTTAACGACACAGTCACCATAAACAGTTATTATAATTACTGTTGAAATCAATAATTAAAAAGAATCACAATCTTCCTCTTCATCAGAATCTTGTTCGAGATCTTCGTCTTCTCGAACATTGGAGCCGTCTTTCAGAAAGCATGCATCTGTACGTTTCAGTCCATTGCTTACACATTGACAGCATGACCCTTGGCAATCCCGTTTGCAGTTACAGGACATAAAATTGTGGACCATATCCGGAGCTGGAGAGCCCCTCATTTATTGCACAGTCAAGTCGCCATTGTCTACTGACCAACCATGCCCGTCTGCAGGGTTTGGTACACGTAGAAACTTTTCCAAACAGTGTTGCCGTATTGCTGCTTGATAGTTAGCTCTTTTGACTTGAAGACAGAGGCAGTCACTACAGGGTGGGAGCTCTCCAGGAGCTACAGCTCCTTTCTTGGCTCTGAATAACTCATAACGTAAGTCATTTACATCACAGGTTGTAGACCGCAAGGAGTAGAGACGGCAAGTGAATTCTTGTAGTATGTCAAAAAGATCGTCTGGAACAGTCCATTGTTGACCAAATCTGGCAAAAGCATCTTGGAATTTCTTATTCTCAATCAGTATTTTCAATGCGCTAAGTTTTCCATGGCCAGAAAATGAACTTACTGTATCGCATCCTGTAAACGAATGCATGCCAATCAGTGAGTTGCATACCCCTCTCCCTATTGCAGATGCCAACTTTTTTACATCTATCAGTCTGATCCGTGACTTGCTGGACCTCTGTATGTAGATATTGGAATCGATGTCATTGCAAAATCGCAGGCAGAGAAGCAAAATGTCAGTGTCATCAGCTACTAAAATAATCGATTTGTAACCTGAAGCATACTTGGCATGCAAGATAATACGAGTGTCTGCTCATCACAGTTGGCTAGAGACCATGGTATAGGACCCAGAGGGTGCTGCAAAACTTCACGGATGTCTAAATTTGTGGAATTGGCAATCAGAACCATCTGTCCAAATAGTTTGTGATCAGACTTTAAAACAGTCTCTTTGTTCTTGTGAACAGATTTAACTTGATGCTTTAGGTGACTGAATGTTTTTAACTTGAGCTTAGGTAGTCGGTCATGAAACTGATGAGGGTTAGCTTCAATGCGTTCAGACTGGAACTTTTCATATGCAGCATTTCCAAGCTGATGAGCACCTAGAAGATCACGCGTCACATCACTCGGGGCCACTCTACCAGTTGCAAGTCCGGCAAGATCACCTGGTGTCTCAGAGAAAGGGTTTGTCCAGCTGTTTTCTAATAAATCAATGACTATCTGAACGTCTGACTCATCTTTTTTAATGCGAGTTGGTTGAAGATCGTGGTGACTCAGCCTTGAGCTCTGCTGGTCAATAATGCTACGAAGTTGTCTCAGACATGTGCTACGGTATTCTGCATTTACGTAGTACTTTGTTAGCGTTGCCGGTTTCAAACTGAAGCCTTCAGTTCCGCCAGGGGTTTGAGTGTCCTTGTTCACAGTTTCTTCAATTGTTTGATCAATTGGAACTTTCCCAAAAGGGTTGTGCTCTGACCTCTGAACTGATAGCCCTCCCTGTTGAAAGTGTTCATATGAAAATGGATGATCTTTAGGTAGGCTTGTCATTTGAGCATAGTAGATGGGAAGATAACGTGCATAGTTTTGTCGATCATATGCAAAGCACCAAGGGATCATAGAGTGAATGGCGTTCAAATGCAGCTACCAATTGCCCTCTCTCGATTCCCTGATCGATTCCCTAGAAGTATATCCACTATGTCAATGTAAGACATCCAGAATGATGCTATTTGGCCACTTTGTTTTCTTAGTTTTTCAAAATATGTGTTGTACAGCATAAATATTCGAGCACAAGACTCGTTTTGGATGACTTCACTCAGACGACTTTGACACAGGTCAGCATATAGTTCCTTCATTTTTAAGATCATATATGGCAGGTAATCAGGGTGATTGTCCTCTAGCCATGAATGGAATCCTTTCCACACGATCCTCATTAGTGCTTTATATATTATTTTGTGCAGTCGAACACCACGGTTGTATTGTTTGCCGTCTAGTACACTGCCAACTGATCCTTCCGCAATTATACCAGATTCAATTGCTACATCATGCAAACCTGCATCTCCGAATCTCTTGCCAATAACTGCTAATAAAGTGCAAATGGTGCGAAAAACACCAAGCCGGAGAACTATTCGGCTAAATTGCTGTGGTTGTTTCCCTATCACTTCAGCTGCTTTTGCATACAAAGCCTGATCGAAAACGCATATCACTTCTTCAATATGGAGGGTTTTTGTGATGTTGATTCTTGTTAAAATATTGAATCCTGTCCATGAACTCACGATCTGATTGTTTGTATCACACTGACGTATCAATGTCCATATCACATTCTTTAAATGGGCTATTTTTTCTTCATATCCCTCACCATCAAGTGAATTGTGACAGTTAGTGGTGGGCAACCTCTATTGTCAGCATTGTATTGTGGCATAATTAAATGCATGGGAGAGACAGATTTCTGCTTACGTTTTGGTACTGCAACTCGCACCTGTTTTGGTTCAGCAGTAAATACCTCAGGTTGAATTATTATACCGTTTATTCGATGTGAAGTTCCATCCCCACTTAATGTTTCTTCTCTCTTGTCAATGTTGTCATATGCTAGTACAGTGGGGATGCAAGGATAGATATTTGTGGGGAGTGTGACACCTTGGTTGTCTTGTGTAGTGACCTTTGGGATGCAAAGTGCGTTTTCTATTTCTTGTAGCATGGAATATGACACACCATGCCCAAGGCGATTGAGAATTTTAATAAGTTCTACATTCCCTGTCAGGGTCTTCACAGTCCAGGGTAACAATATGTGCTTTGCTGTCTTTATTGACCCAGCTGATGTGCTATAAATCAGATCTTGAGCATAAGACCACACAAGTTTTTGAATGCGCTCAGATGGATTGCATATTTGATCACCGCCTATAAGAGTCCGTAGAAATTGGATAAGTGAATCTGGGGGAGATACATAACTATGATACAGGTCTTCCGGCATAGGTGGCCATGGTTGATTTTGGTGAGTTTGATGTCATTCCTGATTGATGAAGCGACGGCCTTTACCATGTGAGCCATTTGGTGTTTTGATTTATGTGATTCCAACTCCTTTTTATATATATATTTATATATACTCGATGGCAAGCATCTCAGTTGTAAGATTGTCTGGCAGAACAAGTAATTTCCCTTTCTCGCCAGGGAATATTTTCAGACTGTGACCAAACTCAGCTTCCCGTTTTCGGCGCATGTGTTTTTTTGTATGTTCTTTCACACAGTCCACCCCCAATGAATTAAAGATGGTAACCAGCTTCTTAATGAATTCCATCATTGTTGTTACACAGGGTGATGTAAATACTTTGTCTCGGATATCATCAAATAAGAGCTGAAATGCTTCTCTCTCTGTTTTTGAATAGATATCAGTATCATCCTCACAATTATCTGCTACTTGTTTTCCAATCCTTTGCCTAGTATAATTAATGTAACAAGACTTGTGATAGTGGGCTTCAGCTGCCGCAATATCTCTTGAACATATGGCTAAAATGACAAAGTCTTATGCTGGGCTATTTTACGAATTGTCTCATCAGCACGCAAATCACATGATTTTTTAAGGGCTTCTCTTGATCTTTTCCCCTTTAAATATTTGCTTTTCTTATTGCAGAATATGCATACTTCCTCATAAACTCTGGACGATTCACTCACATGAGACCCGCGAGGTGTCCTTCTTGGCTGAGATGGTCCAGCTTCATCATTGTCAATTTCAGAATTTGTCATCAATATATATCAGGGATACTTGTGCAAGTCGCATACTGACAAAATGATTCTATTCCATGAAGTTCAGCAGCACGAAGAAGTGTTTTCCAGGACGATACATCTTTTGGTTTGCTCAATTCTTTGACTGGTGAATCTGTGTGGCAAATAGAGCACATATGTACATCTGTTCGTGCTCGTTTTGAGTGTGATGCCAGTTCGTCGGATTCCATCTTGCTCCTCCGCCTATTTACAGGCTGCTGGAACAGAATAATATATGTATAAATGTTTCGCTCAAATTTGTGTCAAAGTTACTTTAACAATCGCTTAATTAATCAACATATATAATATGATATGCTGCTGACCACCACCTGCAAATATTATCATTATCTCTTAACTAAGTATATTAAGGAATAATATTATAATATTCTCCTCACGATATTAAAAATGCTGAAAATTGAAATGTAACCTACCAGTACTATAGATGGTTGTTTGGGATTAATTATTTCTATTCATTCAACATCCAATTCACCGACCTTGGATTTGGGGCCTATACATCTGTGTATGGAATGAGTGGTGAAATATGTCCATAGCAATAACGGAAATAGAACATGTTCATTGAAATCTACATACAGAGAAAACCTGTAAAAAACGAACAAGAAAACAAAACAAAAATAAAACAACAAAGGTGGTTAGACTCAGGCGCCGATGATTATCCACAGCAAACTTAATTAATTTGCTCGGATGGACAGACGGACGGACGGACGGACGACGGACTGACGGTGGACAGACCGACAAACAATTAGCGGACGGAGGGGCAGATGGACGAATGAGAAATCCGTCTAAATAGTGTTTCTGGTCGTAGGTAGGTTGACGAGGCATACAACACTATTTAATCTAGGTTTTTCATATACATAACAGTAGCAAAACTTGAAAAATAATAGAATCGCTATATTTTTAAAAAGCTACTCCTTTCAGATGTCCATCATACATTTTTGACATGCCCTAGGCATGTCTAAGGAGGTGTAAAAATTTCGTTTGGTACCTCCGAGTGGTACCAACTTTTGGTCTGTATCTACGTTATATGTAGGCCTTCTTAACAGTCCAAACCAGCTGATAAAAAAATATTTATTTTTTCGCGTTGTATATTTAGTAAGACACAATCACTAATGAACAACTATTTTGAATTAACAAGAAATTCAAAATATCTTTTATTTTGTTTCAAAGTGACTTGCTGCCGCAATATTCAGCTTCAAATTAATTAACCCTTTCAAGCCCGAATTTACCATTGTCATCTTCATCCACTACAAGCCGCGAATTGCTGTCGCAATTCTCGACTTGTAGCAGATGAAGATGACTTGAATTGGGTGACACTTGTAAAAAAAAATTTTCGTTATTATAAAAACAGTTCCATACAAATAGTCGTTCAGAGTTCAAAATGATGCTTTGATGCATCGTGAGGGCCTAAAGGGTTAAGAAAAACTTAGAAGATAATACGTTAGCCCTTTAAGAGCAAAGCACGAATATAATCGTTTTAAATCCGTGTTATCACCCGATCAAATCACTGATATTGAGAATGACATGCGTGTTTAACCCTTTAAGCCCTCACGATGCATTAAAGCATCATTTTACATCCCTGAAAGCAGACTTATTTTTCTTACAACCAAGGGTTTTAGAATGAAAATTTTCATGAAAATGGTTTACCAATACATGGCAAACTTCTATAATTTTTAAACCACATCCAATCATCTTCATCCACTACAAGTCGAGAATTGCGAGAGCAATTCGCGGCTTGTAGTGGATGAAGATGACAATGGTAAATTCAAGCCTGAAAGGATTAACCATTAAAAATTGCAAATGCTTGGTCACAAATTAAACAACTATGAGTAATATTCACCCATTTGAAGTTGTGGGTCGCGGTAGCGTAACACAACTTCAAGTGTGAGTGAGAAATTTAATTGAAGAACTCGAGTGGGCAAGGGGTCAATGAAAAATTCAAGAAAAAGTGAAAAGTCAAGAATATTTTGAAGCTCAATCGGTCAAGGTGTTTGTCCCAAGGCTAGTGCACAAATAATATTTATTAGAAAAAATATTTTGATTTTCAGTTTTTTAGTAGGTCAGTGTTATATATAGAGATAATCGTACATAATTTGCCTAAATTAGAATGATATAAATTAATATGTGTATTAACTCTTTATCGCCAAACTAATCAATTGGAATTGTCACTCACTTGAAATCAATCTCGCTGACGCGATCCGCAACTTCAGGTGAGTGAAACTTGTTGAGATTTAGCAAAATGAAGATCAACGATTGTGAAATGTTGCTAATTGATGTCACGTCGTCACGTTTTCACTTTAACATCTTTAAAAGGCTGATATCTAATGTGTTCATAAAAATGTAGGAAACAAATATAATCGGGAGCAGCTCTCAAATGATTATTATAATATGTCATGCAATGTATTAACAATGTGCCCTTTAATGACGCACATAAGCGTTATCTGATAATGTGTAGGTACAATTAATTAATCATAAATATCACTACATGAGGACGTTTCCAGAGCTTCAATTTGGTATATTTAATTATGTTTAAAGGTCTGTACTGGGCTTTGTTATCAGGTTTATTTCGCTGCGAGGTGCGAGTCACGGTAGACATTCAGACACAGGTAGCCAGCTTCAAGTGGCTAAAAAGTACTAATATTTCTTTAATTTGAACACAAATATTTTCAAATTTTGATGTTTAGACACACATTTCATTCCCAAATAACAGTGATTTGGTCGACTAATAAAACAGATTAACCCTTTCAAGTCTGAAATTGGCATTGTCATCTTCATCCACTACAAGCCGCGATTTGCTGTCGCAATTCTCGACTTGTAGTGGATGAAGATGATTTGATGTGTTTTAAAAATTAAAGAAAATTGCCATTGGTAAAACACTTTCATGGAAATTTTCGTTCTAAAACCCTTTGTTGCAGAAAAATTAAATCTGCTTTCACGGATGTAAAATGATGCTTTATTGCTTCGTGAGGGCTTAAAGGGTTAAAACGACAATAGCCGTGATCAGCAGGCAAAAGGTTAGCATCTAGCCAGCATTGTTTCAACGTCTTGTGTTGACTGGTGTGTGTGTTTGTGCTACTAATGCTGAGTGACGAGGGCGCGACCAGCAAATCATTCTCGATCAAATCTGAAAAAAACACTGAAGGATCTGAATTGGATAAAAACGCTTTTATTCATGTTTCTCAAGATCTGACAATTGTTTTGACGGATACCACACTTGTGCCGAATGTTTGCGAATCGAAATATTTATATGTAAAAAACAATATATGGAATATACCGCTAATTAGGGAATTTAAATATATATTAAATTAGAAAATTTACTGTAGTTATTGTACAAATAAAATATCTAGATGGTACGCTATATAGGAATAAATATCAAAACCTCATTTTTAATTCGTTGTGTCATACTAACAGATTAGTGAAATTATACTTCCTCTCTTTGAATATAGTTAAAATTTTAAAATCATATAGTTTATGCGACGAATGCGACGAATGCTTATATAATTACAATTTAACCATCTTGGAGACATGTTTCGCCACCGCGGCCCACAACTTCAAATGAGTTACAATAATATTGTATTTCTTCGAATTGGCATCTTTGTAAACTATGGACGTGGGCCAGATCACATAATTAAAATACTCATCACTTAAAGCAGGTTGTCTTTTTAAATACGCATGTCTGATTGAGAACCCTCCTGCATAAATACACGCTATGAATACACGCTATGAAGTTGGTTAGGGGGTCTTGTCAAGATATACGCATCATTTGACCAAGATCAAGGTATCCCTGTGGACACCTTACTAATAGTATATCTGTTATTTGCAGATGACCTTGTCCTTTTTTCAGAATCTGCTGAGGGATTACAAAAACAGCTAACTGCTCTGCATTCGTATGCTTCCCCTTGACATATCATAGTAAGCATTCCTAAAACAAAAGTTCTAATCTTTAATGAGCGTTACACAAAAGTACGCGGAAGCTTCCATTATGGTGATAACATTATAGAAAAAGCTGAACAATATAAATACCTTGGTGTAGTGTGTAGCACCAAGTCCGCTAATAACGTGTTAAAAGAAACTTTTTCTCATCTTGCTTCCCAAGCTGGGAAAGCAATTTTTTCTCTTCGTAAACAGTCACGTCCTGTGGTCGGTAAATTGTCACCCACTATTGCGTTCAAGGCATTTGATTGTCAAATATTGTCCATACTAGAATATGGAAGTGATATATGCATGGTACACAGGCGATGAAGGTAACGATCTGGAAAAAATCCATCTAAAATTTATTAAATCTACTCTTGGAGAAAGGAAACACCTACACCTGCAATATATGGTGACACGGGACGATTTCCACTGATCATCCGACAACACATAAAAGCCGTAAAATATTGGTGCAGAATTCTAAAACTATCTCAGAGCCATCCAGTCAGAAATGCCTACAATATGCTATTTGAGCTAGATGCCGTTGGCTTCACGAATTGGTGTTCCCATATTCGCTCTGTCCTCGAACGAGCCGGGCTTGATCAAATTTGGGAATCGCAGAATATTGGGTATACAAATAAATTCATGCTTTTATTTAAATAATCAATTGTTAGAATATTTACACAGCAGTGGAGAAAAGATATTGAGAGTTCGAGTAAGCTGCGCACATATGCATTAGTAAAAAAATATTTCTGTGTTGGACCATATATCTTACACATAAGGGGGAACCATCTCATAACATCAATGGCGAGATATCGAATGAGCTCACATGATCTAAATATAGAAAGAGGACGATACAATAATCCAATCACTCCAATAAACCAGCGAATATGCACAAGGTGTGAATTAAAGAAATTGACGACGAAATACATCTTCTTCTCCACTGTAGCGCTATGAATAATGAACGCAAAATCTTGTTCAACTCTGTAACCGCAACTATCAATATACAGCCGACAAATGAAATGTTTCTACGAATTATGACATCTAGAGACATAGCAGTGGTGAAGTCACTAGCGCAATTTATCTACGGTTGTTTTAAACAAATTAATTGTTAAAAACACTGAGTATAATAAATCACAAGTCACCTGTCGCTATATTATCAATATTATCATGGCTTCATGATCTGACTTGGGTATTACCACATATCAGGACGGCAGTTGCTCTCGGATTTATTATTTGGCTTTTTAGGGCTGGTTAGGGACGTTTCCGTCGCCTTTGTTATCAGACGAGGTGGGGCGTTATGAAGGATTTCAGAGTTGCTAAGTCAACTGATTTTATCTATGAGGTCGGGAATGTTTTTTCTTCGATTGTAACTCCGAGTATGTGGTACTAACTATGTCGTGAGTGAAATGGTATGAAATAAACAATATAGTGGATTAAAATAAGCTGTAATGTTTTTTGTGCGAGGGCCATATTTGTATTAAATCACTAGTTAATTAAATAAACTTTAATGGTATTGTGTGAGTGCCATGTCCTGCGGGAATGGCAAACATAATTATTATCCGTAATTGTTATTGTTATTACATCGCTAAATCTGCAACACTCGATAATATGGATGGTTCTGATGCTATACTTTGTTGGCAGTCGACGAACCATAATGTCTGACTTTTATTAGTATGTATATATTGTGTTTCGGTAGTAGTACTGTTATTACGTTGTTAAGTTTACACCACTAGTCAATATCAGGGAATCTCCGAGTTCATAGCGACTGTGCTTGCATGGTCACATGGCTCGGAGCTGCCTGTTTTGCGGATTGCCACATCGATTGTACTTGCATGATAACCGCCATTATTACTTTTACTAGTTGTTAAGTTAACAGGTTAATATCAGGGAATCTACGAGCTCATAGCGACTGTGCTTGCATGGTCAGATGGCTCGTAGCTACCTGTTTCGCGGATTGCCACATTTGTTGTACTGCTCTATATTATATTTGGTTTTTAAAAATACCATATAATTTTTACCATTGTCTTATTTCATACTCCAGTTACTGTAGCATAATTATGCACTTGTATATATTTTTGGTTTCTACGCTTTGCAGAGTGTCTTTTTTGCTACTTTATATAATTAGTATTTTATACATAGTAGCTATTTTATCTCTGGTTTTGGTGCGGGAAACAAAATGATAGACCCCTATGTTATCTTGTCAATGACTTTTAATTTTATTTTAAGAAGTAGTCATTTATATTACCGAAAAACCCAGTTTTTATTATGGCAATGCCACTTAACATGATTTTAGTTGTTTGTCATACCATGTATATTGTCATATGATTTTAACAAACTAATTATTATCCGTAATTGTTATTGTTATTACATCGCTAAATCTGCAACACTCGATAATATGGATGGTTCTGATGCTATACTTTGTTGGCAGTCGACGAACCATAATGTCCGACTTTTATTAGTATGTATATATTGTGTTTCGGTAGTAGTACTGTTATTACGTTGTTAAGTTTACACCACTAGTCAATATCAGGGAATCTCCGAGTTCATAGCGACTGTGCTTGCATGGTCACATGGCTCGGAGCTGCCTGTTTTGCGGATTGCCACATCGATTGTACTTGCATGATAACCGCCATTATTACTTTTACTAGTTGTTAAGTTAACAGGTTATTATCAGGGAATCTACGAGCTCATAGCGACTGTGCTTGCATGGTCAGATGGCTCGTAGCTACCTGTTTCGCGGATTGCCACATTTGTTGTACTGCTCTATATTATATTTGGTTTTTAAAAATACCATATAATTTTTACCATTGTCTTATTTCATACTCCAGTTACTGTAGCATAATTATGCACTTGTATATATTTTTGGTTTCTACGCTTTGCAGAGTGTCTTTTTTGCTACTTTATATAATTAGTATTTTATACATAGTAGCTATTTTATCTCTGGTTTTGGTGCGGGAAACAAAATGATAGACCCCTATGTTATCTTGTCAATGACTTTTAATTTTATTTTAAGAAGTAGTCATTTATATTACCGAAAAACCCAGTTTTTATTATGGCAATGCCACTTAACATGATTTTAGTTGTTTGTCATACCATGTATATTGTCATATGATTTTAACAAACTAACATTCTTGTATATACATGTACATATATCTCTCTTATTAGTATGACAAATAAGTCTGTAATGACTTTTATTTCTGTCAATGAAATATCTGTCTGTCTGTCTGTCTGTTAAAAAAAAATTAAAAATCCGAGAAAAACTGGGATGTGGGTGGGTGGGTCAAGATCCCAACTCAGATTGTTTTGTGTGTGTTTTTTGTGTTGTTTCTGTGTGTTTTTTGTACATGTTTTAAAAACATAATTGGATAGGGGGGCGGGGGGTCTGGCCAATCCAATTTGTTCCCGAATTTTTAAATTTTGAATCTTTAAACTTGACAAGACCCCTTAATTTGCATGTAAATATTATGATTAACAGAAGACGACGAGCTAGCCCGGTCTACGATACATGTACATCATCATCTGAACACCCAAATACGTCGTCACGTTTTTATGTATATCAGCTTCACACATCCTAATGTGGGCACAAAAATGAATAACAAATAAAAAAAATCTGAGTCTAATGTAACCTTTTAAGAGCTAAGCAAGACCTTGGTCTGTTTTATCAGCAGGATACATCAGTGTCATTTGGATTAGAATGTGGAGTGTTTAAACATCAAGTTTGTAAATGGTTGGCCTTAAAATAAACAAAATTAATATGAGTAGTTTACACCCCACTTGCAGTTGTGGTTCGCGGTAGCGAGACACAACTTCAAGTGGGTGAAAATTTAAATTCTATGACCCGGCGCTTTGAGGGTTAAATCATTATACCATTTTTCAGTCAACTTTTTTATTCTAAGTGCGTCATGATTCGTATATACCGTGGCAAGTGACCTTAAATTGTAAATGTCATTAGTGAATACATCCAATCATTATGCATTTATTGAACCTGCTGAATTGTTTAATTGTAAATGTCATTACTGAATAAATACATTATGTATTTATTAACCATGCTGAATTGTTTAATTGTAAATATCATTACTGAATAATACATTATACATTTATTTACCCTGCTGAATTGTTTAATTGTAAATGTCATTACTGAATAAATACATTATGTATTTATTAACCATGCTGAATTGTTTAATTGTAAATATCATTACTGGATAATACATTATATATTTATTCACCCTGCTGAATTGTTTAATTGTAAATGTCATTACTGAATAAATACATTATGTATTTATTAACCATGCTGAATTGTTTAATTGTAAATATCATTACTGGATAATACATTATATATTTATTCACCCTGCTGAATTGTTTAATTGTAAATGCCATTACTGAATAAATACGTTATGTAATTATTAACTATGCTGAGTTGTTTATTTCTATTTTTCATCCATTGAATCCGATATTTTCAAATTTATTTCTATGAAAAGTAGACCAAGTTGAATTATTTCATCAACTGCTGCTAGCTATTTAATCAATTCTGGTGGTATGACATTTAATTATAAAAAAATACTTCTACGCGTATCTACGTGTATTATACGGACTGGTCGATGCAGGAGAAGGGTTAACCTTTAAAACACAAAATTAAATAATTTAGATTGTCACCCACTGGAAGTTGTGTCTCGCTATCCACAACTTCAAGTGGGTTGAAAATTACTCATATTTGTTCAATTTGACACCAAAAATGTGCAAATCTTGATGTTTAAACACTCATGTCGTTCCCAATAACAGTGATTTTGATTTTATCGGCTAATACAATGGACACAGCGGCCGTGTTGTAAGGGTAACCCCTTGAACACTGACCTATTCAATTTAAATTTTTCAGTCACGTGAAGTTGAGTCTCGCAGCCGCGATCCACAACTCCAAGTGACTGAAAATTTGTGTTATTTGTGAAATCTAAGTCCCAACTTATATCAGTGTTTTAAAATTGAAAGCACATTTTACTTTTAAAAACTGGTTATACAGATGCCGATAAAAATGCAGAATGTCTACTGTAATCAACATCAGTGTGCTAAGGGTTAAGATGGAATTCAGGAGGCCTGCTCTAGGTGAACACTGATTACCTGGGTTATGAAATGTCAAAAAGCGGTATCTACTCATTTGTAAAATAAGAAGATACCGCCTTTTAGCTTTGCACGACAGTATTAACCTTTAGAGTGCTGACACATTTTGAATGAATATTATGGAAGCCATATGTTTATTTACTTTATAAACGTCATAATAGCTTAATTTGTTCTTCCCGCTTCATTAGAATACCTTTTTATGGGTCTACTGCCGTTCATACATGTTTAACCCTTGTGCAGCTGGAACCGTATATAGAGTTCAGATCAATAAAAATATATCACTGAATTTGATAAAATATTTTTTGGTAGATCCTTAGTTAACCCTTTAACCGCCTAGTTATTCAATTTGAATTTTCACTCACTTGAAGTTGTGTCTCGCTGACGCGATCCACAATTTTAAGTGAGTGAAAATTATTCAGATTAGACAAAATGGAAGCCAGCTCTTTTCAAATCGTGCTGGTTGATGTCACATTTTATCTTTAACATAATTAAAAATGTGGTACTTGATGTGCTAATAAAAAATGAAAATCCGAATATATGTGGTACCGGCGGTTAAAGGGTTAATCCTATATTTCAATATTGTAGATATCTATTTTTCATTAATATGAATATTTTTCACACATCTTTAAATGACTGAAAACAAAAGCAAACAATTCATCACCTCTAGGGTTAACCCTTCAGTGTGCGGATCAATTTTCGACGTCAGATTCTGAGGTCAAGCATCGACCCCCACTCCACTCCCCCCTTGCTAAACTAGGTACGCTGTGAAGAAAATGTCACTGCGCTCTCATAATCCTAATCGCTAATAGAGTGGGCGTTCACCGTATTAATTATAAAAATAAGTGCACTTTTTTTAGCGACTGAAGAATGACGGGTCTTCGTTGCACGCGGAAGAACCCAACAATATTAGTAGTTTTGCCTCATTAAATTTTACGAGACTGATGATTAAAGAAAAGACGCTCATGTAGCATGAGGCCAATTACCCTGTAAGTGCCGAGTCACTCGTGTCGATGTTTAGCCTACATATTTATTTTATATTGCATTTCCATGTGCTGTTTGAACCTATACGGTCCTAGAAAATTACCTACAGGCCTACATTATATTCTTACGAAATCAAATGTCACTGAACTAGTTTGCCGTCGATGCTTAGTTATAAAATAGGCTGAATTCAATATGAGCGAAAAAAAAAAAATATTCAAATGAATGGATGTGATCTTAGGACAAATCCAAATTAGAAAAACAATCATCCTTTTAATTTGTTTTACATCACATAAAATGAAAAATTAAGGTAGAAAGGTTCTATCAAACGTGAAAGAGACAATAGAAAAATTAATTGTCATTTACTATCATCTCGTGGTGACACATGTCGGTTTTTTTTTCAGACCACTCATTCTATTCATCAGTATTTGATCATTGTTTGATGTGCAATAAAATATTTATATGCCATGTTCCACTTGATTTCACAACGGTGCTAACTCGTTACCTTAGATATGAAAGGGTGTATCTGCCACTTCACAAAGTGGCAGATAAAACCTTTCATAACCAAAGGGACAAATGACAGGACGTTGCTTTTTTCTTGCCAAGACAACATTCCTGCGTGCTTCACACCTATCTAATTATTTGATCTCGCTGTGCTTGGGGAACCCCTTCACATCTCCACCCTCCGCTGATCAAATCATGCCTGTTTTGTATGGATGAGCACGTGATAATGACGTCATTAGTGCAGGAGGTAATCCCATTGCAATTGACATTTTAACCCCGCAGTATATGTAGCTACATGACTGATACTCTAGAACTCATATCAGTCTTGAATTCAAGTGCAAAGTAAATTGACTTATGTTGTTGCGGTTACTACTGATATGTTATCAGTATTAAGCTATATATTTACCCGTATTTACCATGTAGCCGTTTTCCCGACTACCGAGAGGTAGCGTGCTCGGCCTCAAAAGGTCAGGGTTTGAATTTCAAATGTGATTTGCTTGCTAATCTGGGCAATGCTATCTGATTTACCTCACCATCCTCAGTAGGTTCTGCTGGCATAATCTAGGCGTCATATGCACACCGCATTCATGCATTTCTCACAATCTTAGGCTACATCACAAGGCAAAAATGTCATGAGTGCTCAGATAAAACTATTCCTAAAATGAAAAATTACTTGCTTAAATATGTCTTAATGTTACCACCCGCTGGAATAGGCATATTTGCATTTTAGATGCTTATAGTGTGACAGATTTGGGAAGAATGTTTCAAACCTTGATAAAGACATCAAACTTGCCACATTGTTCTTATAGACCCTACCCAGCAAACACGATGCGCTGAACCATGTATATTTTAATGTCGGTTCATCGTCTGCGACGTTGGCCCATCATTAACCCTTGAATCACTAATTTTTTTAATGAAAACCTTGAAGGTCAAAGGTTTTTTTAGCAATTTGAAATCATCATAAATGTCTTAGCTAGCTCTTTCTAATTCATTTGAATACCTACGTTATGAGTCTACGGCCATTAGACATATTAGAACTATATTTACTCTTACAGTGCGGGGGTCGACTTTAGACGTCAGAATCTGACGTCTACAGACGTCAGATTCTGACGACTAAAGTCGATCACCGCGCTGTAAGGGTAAACCCTGAATTCGCTAAACTGATTTTTTTTCACCTACTTAATGTCGGCGACGTTGTCCCAGCAATAATACTTGATGCGCTGATTTTTTTATGAAAACCTTGGAGGCCAAAGGTTCTTTTTCTCAATTTGAAATCATCATAAATGTCTTAGTTAGCTCTTCCTGGTTCATTTGAATACCTATGTTATGGGTCTTACGGCCATTAGAAATATATTTACTCTTACAGTGCGGGGATCGACTTTAGTCGTCAGAATCTGACGACTAATGTTGATCACCGTGCTGCAAGGGTAAACCTTTAATCCGCTAATTTGAAAAAAAAAGACCTCCTTGAAGTTGTGTCTCGGTATCGCGACCCACAACTTCAGGTGGCTGAAAATTACTCATATTTGTTTAATTCGAGACCAAACAGTTGCATAACATGATGTTTAAATACTCATTTCATTCCCAATAACTGTATTTTTTTCGGCTAATAAAAGATATTGTAAACAACTATTATCGCGCTTAGTGGTGTAATGTATAAATACCATTGGTTGAATGTTTATTATTCACCGGATATGTCCCCTGATCGTTATCACCCAATGTCGGTGTTTCTTTCATCGTAACATTATGGGTTATATTTAGTTTTTTTTCATAATTTGCTATTAGTACATTAAATACGAGATTTTGAACAAGTTAAAGATTAAAGCGTGTCATCAATCTACAAGATTTCAAAATCGTTGACCTCCATTTTGTCAAATCTGATATTTGTCCACTCATTTGAAGTTGTGTGAAACTTCAAGTGTGTGAAATTCCAATTAAATAATTTGGCAGTTAAAGGGATAGTTCTAAGAGTAGAAAGGGACATAACTAAGATATTTTGAGAAAAATGTGGTTAAAGCAAATATTTGTAATATAGTGTGAGCGAATTGAAACACAAAAATATATTAGCATGAATAATGCTATCTAGTCACTTTTAGTAACCACATCAACATGGTCAAATAACAGTTGTTGACTATTTGATTACTTAAAGAATAAATAAATAAATGTGAGTATCCCCCAACATAAATTTGAACAAATCAGTAACTTTTATTGAAATTTTTCAGATAAACAACGAGATAGGTGTAAATCAGGTAATGTGTGGACAAATATGACAACTGAGAACATCAATAAATAGTTTATTTTGCTCTACAACATTATCACCATTAACATGTTTATCTGTTTATGTAGAATAGACAACATTAAACTCTAACGTATAAATCATAATTACAGCTCTGTTCTGCAAATTGTTCCCTGGCGACCAGAGGGTCGTATGAGTGGCTCGTGTGACACTATGGTTGCCAGGGGATCGAAAATCGAGAACTAAATATCTTTAAAATATGTTTGGCATCTATAATCTGTACATATTATCATGATTATATAGATCATTAGTTATGGTCTGACCATACCCAACACAACTTCATTTTCAAAATCAACAGATTATGATGATAAACAAACAATAAATTATCAAATAATAAACAGTTGCACATGTACATCTATAGCAAACTAAATTATTGTATTTTCACACATTCTATTGTTCATACATCTTATATGTTTGATTGTCTGTTGCGCTGTGCTAATTAACATTAAAGTCTGCTCGCCAAATGTCATATCTGGGTGGATCCTTGCAAATGGGTATATAAAATCACTTTTTTTCAGATTATTGATGTATGTGATTACGGTATTGATATGGGCAAGGGTAACAGACTGCCATTTTTGAGCATTTTGAATGATGTCCAAAAAAATTAAATGGTCGCCGTTAAGAAAGATCTACGTATAGACTGGGCATTTTAGGGTTTGAGGTAGAAATATGGGTCTCATTTATTTATAGTAGGCCTACCGGTGTCTTCATGATGTTGTTTAACCCTTTCAAGCCTGAGTTTACCATTGTCATCTTCATCCACTACAAGCCGCGAATTGCTGTCGCAATTCTCAACTTCTAGTGGATGAAGATGATTGGAAGTGGGTGAAAAATTCATGAATAGTGCCATGTATTGGTCAACCACTTTCATGGAAATTTTCATTTTATAATCCTAGGTTGCAGGAAAATTAAGTCTGTTTCAGGGATTTAAAGAGTGCTTTAATGCATCGTGAGGGTTTAAAGGGTTAACACTTTAAACGCCGGTGTCGCATATATTCGGGTTTTCATTTTTATTAGCACATCAATTACCACCTTTTAAACATGTTAAATATAAAATATGACATCAATCAGCAATATTTGAAAACAGTTGACCTCCATTTTGACAAATCTGAATATTTTTCACTCACTTGAAGTTGTGGATCGCGTCAGCGAGACACAATTTCAAGTGGGTAAAAATTCAGATTGTATAACTTGGCGGTTAAAGGGTTAAACTGCCTCTTTGAAATGTACCATTTAATTGATTACATTGTTATTAATCATGACTTTAACCCTTGCAACGCTGAAATATGACTGAAAAACAATAGAGACAAAAGTTTTTGAAATCATAATAAATGTCCTAACTAGGTGTTTCAGCGTCATTTCAATACCTTTGTTATGGGTCTACGGCCATTATAGTTATCAGGGTTATTTTAATTCTTTCTACGTCAGAATCTGACGTCCACGTACGTCAGATTCTGACGTATAGAGATGGTCCCCACGCTGTAAGGGATAAATATAAAGTAACAACTGATTTATAATATACCTTTTTGGTCACAACCATTTAATTGTGTACGCATTTTACAATAATTTAAGAGGGTGTTTATTATACATAGTGACGCAAGCCAGTCTCTTACAGGCCACAGAGACTGTGAATGGGATGTGACCTTCACCGATCAACTTCAATACACTTAGCAATGCTTAACACGATACTTTGAGTATAATATACAAACAATATCTTGGTTATAGTGTATGATATGTATCGACCGTACGTTGACAAGCAAACATTAAATATTTTGTCACATCTAAGTTAAAAGGTGCTAAAATACACTTCCAAAGTGACATTTACAACTTTCATCCTCCTGCACAAAATCCACGAGGCAAAACAGCTGTTCACTGATACATGTGTGGCTCACTATTTAAAACTTGTGGTCGTATCAGAGGTTAAGAGTCATTAGTACCGATACGACAATATTGATTGTGACTTAGAGAGCAAGGAAAAATTGTGATTTCAGATTACTTACAGACTGGGCGGGGTAGCCTTATTACCTGAATAGGTTCTCTATTATTCAATAAGAATATTCCCATATCACGCTGTAAAAAACATTTCCTCAGTTAAATTTTGATGGGATATAGCATGTATAGTGGGGGTTAACACCAAAACTTAAAATAATCATTGTCAAACTGTGTCTGTCAATAAGGCAGCAAGATCGATATTGTATTATGTTTGGGTCTGGATAACGGTTTTAACTCTTGAAACTCTGAAATGTTTTCATATAAACCTGGAGAACAAAGGTATTTTTGAATTTGAATTCACCATAAATATCTTAGTTAGCTCATTCTTATTAATTTGTATACCTATATATGTTATTCGTCAATTATAAATATTTCACACTTTCAGTGCGGGGATCGACTTCAGACGTCAGATTTTGACGTATAAAGTCGGTCCCCGTGCTGAAAGGTTTAAAACATTCAAGAAATCTTAAACTCAATAATATTAATGCAAATAACACACTGTTGACAATTGAGATCCAGCAGCGTCTACGTCGTCGAATAATCACAGTAATGCGACGTTTGGCCGCCAGAATTTCTCATGTGTTACTAAAATTTGTGACACATGCGAGCAAAAAATGATTGGCGCATACTAATATATTACAGCCAATATAACATGTACATAAATTCTGTACAGCGTGTATGATGAGTAAAATAAGACGTATTCTCTCATCTTATGTATAATATGATAATATACATTTATGTCAACATGATTAATAATATATCATACCATAATTACAGAAGGAATACAAAACGTTACTTTCACATATTTCATCAGTAATTACAATATTTTCTTATAAAATGTAATTTTTTACAAAATGTAAAATAAATAAATAAAAATGGATTTATTTAGATGTTAAAAACGCAAAGGCATTCCACCGGCGCTTATTTTTTTTACTTCATTTGATTACAGTATTTACAATATTAATGATAACATAAAAATGTAAAGAAAATAATAGGTATACAACATATTTTTACAGCAACGAGTTGAACTGTGATGACCTTTTAACATAGTTTATACATTGTTATTAATACCGTCATAAAAATAGGTTGGAATTTTCACGTTGTATGTACATATTTACAACACTATATACAGTAGAGCATCAATTTCCAACTGAAAACTGGCAGAGAGAAGATTTTGAAAATATTGGATGATTAGTCAATAGTTTTCCATCTTCCACCACCAAGTTGTGCGCGGCACACAATCACCTTGAATCCAGGGTGTACAGCTGTGTGTACACACTAGAAATATCTCCTGGCCAATCACATCGACTACCAATAGAAGTGACATCTTACCCCAGTGTGACCTTAGACACTGAGACAAACTACTGACGTCATTCACGGCGTGCGGGTGTCGCAAGGGCTAAAGCTTTTTTTGACGATGGTGTAGACTTGGCTGGATAAGAAGTAGCTTTAATCAGCGTGGAGGGTCAGTTATTTTTCAACAATCACAAGGCTCTGCTGAGCATATTGATCCTGACTGTTTCCTTCCACTCAACACATGATTGAAATGTACCATTTTAACACTTACAATGCTGAAATATTGTTGTATGAACCATGAAAACTAAAATTGAATACCATCGGTAATTGCTTATACACTGAATACAGGACAGTAACATATATTTTTGTCATTGTGATCACAATATATATTTCACAGGTTATCATAGTTATATACAACTGAAACATGTTACTCGATACTTAATATATCTATCAGTCAATCACAATTCTTGGATCGTATCATTTTAAAATAATGTATAATTATTGTTAAGTCATTCTTGAGAAACAAGAGATCTAAAAACAACACCCGTTTATCCACTGAAAGACTGTCCTCAATACGAGTTCCTCTTACCATCGATGGCAGTCCTGATTTATCTAAGATTTTCCTTTGTTTTTGCTTAAACCACCAAGGTATTTCGTCTCATTTACATTCACATTGAGCATTAAATTGCTGTCACCTAAAACATGGCGAAAAAATGTATTCAATTCTATGAAGTCGTTATTGTTTTATTCTAACTCACATGCTCAAAACTTGTCAGTTTACCAGATAAAAAATGCTATACTTCGTATATCTCTATATATTTTCATAGGTATGACATAGCAACAATTTTTTTTTCTAAATCTGACCCTGCTCTAGGTGACATTCATGCAGCATGTTAAAATGTCAAAGTTTTAATCTTCCTTATACAGTCTAGATGGTAGGGTATTGTCAATGCGACATTTCCAGAAGAAGGGTATCATAATGAAATACATAATTGCCACACTGCTTTCTGTACACTTGCCACCAGTCCTCTCACAGAGTGCAATCACTGTAATGTTTGACAGTGTCAAGATAATGGCAGCGTGCCAACAGTTTATGTACACTGGCCTGCAGTCCTCTCACTGATATGAGTTAAACCACTGTGATGTTTAGCAGTGTATTTGGATAATGGCAGCGTGCAAACAGTTTATGTACACTGGCCTGCAGTCCTCTCACTGATATGAGTTAAACCACTGTGATGTTTAGCAGTGTATTTGGATAATGGCAGCATGCAAACAGTTTCTATACGCTGGCCTCCAGTCCTGACACTGATATGAGTTAAACCACTGTGATGTTTAGCAGTGTCGCTGGATAATGGTTACGTGCCCATACCCAGGTGTTAGCACCTTGACAGCACGTTCTGAGCATCTGAAGAAATGATGATTCTGGTGGGAGGGATTTTCCCACGATCAACCGGTGTAGGCCCATCGCCAATAATCAAAGTGAAGTCTAAAGATGAGCGGTTTTTCGAGAGGGACGGGTAACACTGGTGAAGAGGTTAACAGGTTCTGATGTTCACTTCTTTCTCACTGAAATTGTTTTGGGCAAACAACGGTCATCCGCACATAGTTCAACTTTTAAAATTGTCAAATTAAGTACGCACATAGTTTGTGAGCCTTGTAATATCACCACACTAGTATTACCTGCTTTATTTATTTTATTAATTAGCAAATTCTATTCCATTTCTTCAGGACAGTCGACACATCTTTACCCTCTCAAGATTTAATTCACCTTTGTCATCTTTATCCACTACAAGCCGCAAATTGCTGTCGCAACTCTCGCTTTTAGTGGATGAAGATGACTAGAAGTGGGTGACAAAAGAAAAAAAAAATATATCGTTATTATCAATAAAGTTCCATGAAAAATGTCGTTCTAAAACCGCTAGGTTTTAGAAAATAAAGTCATTCTTCGAATATGCAAAATTATGCTTTGATGCATCTTGAGAGTCTAAAGGGCTAATTCACATTCCAAGGCATGTTTAGTATTTTATATCTGTTCCTTTGTCCTTCTATGGAAACCATTCTGCGTCATATGAATCTAGAGCATCCATATTACTTGTCTCTGGCTCTTCACAAATTATCTGATTCATATGAGTGTAGAGCAGCTATACTTGTTATTCACATATTATCTGAGTCATATGAATCTAGATCATCTCTACTTGTTCTTCACACATTATCTGATTCATATGAAGCGAGATCATCTATACTTGTTCTTCACATATTATCTGAGTCATATAAATCTAGATCATCTATACTTGTTCTTCACACATAATCTCAGTCATATGAATCTAGAGCATCTATACTTGTTCTTCACATATCATCTGAATCATATGAATCTAGAGCATCTATACTTGTCTCTGGTCCTTCACATATTATCTGAGTCATATTAATCTAGAGCATCTATACTTGTTCTTCACATATTATCTGCATCATATGAATCAATGTAATCTATACTTGTTCTTCACATATAATCTGAGTCATATGAACAAAGATCATCTATATTTGACTCTGGTTCTCTTCACATATTATCTGAGTCATATGAGTCGAGAGCGTCCATCCGTGTCTGCTCTCCTATGGAGAGCTGAGTCTCACAGCATCTATGAGCTGGTCTGTGAGATGACTCCATAATCTGAGCACGTCTCTCCTGCCTCCCCACGTTAGCATGACCGCCACTGTTCATCCTCAGCAGCCTGATGTTGGCAGACACCCCTCTCTGCTGGCTGGGGATCAGGTGATAACGTCCTCTGTGACTGTTGTTAGCTGTGCGAGCATCTGCAATATATGAACACATGTTGTGACAACTTCTAGCTATTAAAGCTGTAAATTATATGATTATTTTTTTTCCCCACTTGAAAATTATTCATATCTCTGAAATAAATAAACACATGTTATATATTAACCCTTACACATATAACCACGACTATAGTGTTTTTAATTTTTTTTTTTTTAACATATCAAATCACTGTTTTGGGAAGAAATGTGTGTTTAAATATCAAGATTTGCAAGTGTTTTGTTTTCTCAAATTTAATATGAGTATTTAAATAAAGGCCAATGTTTTTAAGCCAATGTAATTGTTTCAAAAGAATGTTTAAATTTCTTTCTTCGATATATAATCCTTGCTGCACTATTTTGAATTCGTTGTAGTTTTAAAATACAGCTAATTGGCAAGCCATACAAGAGAGAGTTGCAACAGTCAAGTTTAGATGTCACGTAGGCGTGGATGAGATGCTCAGTGTAACAATTGATAAACAAATCCTAATGTCACTGATCTTTTTCAAAATAAATTGAAATTATATGCACCATGTAGACCTATCATATTTTGAAAAGACATAATACAAGCATGTAAATGTGGTGTTTTGATTATGTTAGCTACACTCATTCTCAGTGTTCTGCCTCCGAACGGAAACGGGCCAATCACAAGTGTACTACGATAGGCTGAAAATGAGCGTGAGGGAAATGTGACGTCAGCCCGTCTGTACAATTTAGCACGCAGAATAGCAGGTGGCAGTTAGCGTAACAGTTAGCGTGTACCTGTGGTGGCTGTTTGTCTACGTTAAGCGTGTATCTGTGGTGGCTGTTTTGTCTACGTTAAGCGTGTACCTGTGGTGGCTGTTTGTCTACGTTAAGCGTGTATCTGTGGTGGCTGTTTTGTCTACGTTGAGCGTGTACCTGTGGTGGTTGTTTGTCTACGTTGAGCGTGTACCTGTGGTGGCTGTTTTGTCTACGCTAAGCGTGTACCTGTGGTAGCTGTTTTGTCCACGTTAAGCGTGTACCTGTGGTAGCTGTTTTGTCTACGTTAAGCGTGTACCTGTGGTGGCTGTTTTATCTACGTTAAGCGTGTACCTGTGGTGGCTGTTTTATCTACGTTAAGCGTGTACCTGTGGTGGCTGTTTTATCTACGTTAAGCGTGTACCCGTGTTGGCTGTTTGTCTACGTTAAGCGTGTACCTGTGGTGGCTGTTTGTCTACGTTAAGGGTGTAGCTGTGGTGGCTGTTTTGTCTACGTTAAGTGTGTACCTGTGGTGGCTGTTTTTGTTTCTCCTGACGCAGACACTGAGTGAAGGAATGAGCGGCGATGCTGTAGAGATCGGGGGATTCCATGAGCCAGAAAACTGGCTGTGGACAGGGTGTAAAGGACAGGATTCACCGCAGAATTGAGGGGTAAAACAAACACAGCTATCCACGCGAACACCTGGAACAAATAAAACAAACACTGTTAACAACGCGAGCATTTGGAACAGTTAAAACAAAGACGCGAACCTCTGAAACACTTAAAACAAGCACTGCTGTCGATGAGAACATCATCACATCCACACCATCTTCTCCATACCATCACCCAACAAACCCATCAACACTACTACTACTACTACTACTACTACTACTACTACTACTACTAATAATAATAATAATAATAATAATAATAATAATAATAATAATAATAATAATAATAATAATAATAATAATAATAATAATAATAATAATAATAATAATAATAATAATAATAATAATAATAATAATAATAATAATAATAATAATAATAATAATAATAATAATAATAATAATAATAATAATAATAATAATAATAATATAAATGCTAGTATTACTACTACTACTACTACTACTACTACTACTACTACTACTACTACTACTACTACTACTACTTCTACTACTACTTCTACTACTATTACTACTACTACTACTACTACTACTACTACTACTACTACTACTACTACTACTACTACTACTACTACTACTACTACTACTACTACTACTACTGCTGCTGCTGCTGCTACTACTACTACTACTACTACTACTACTACTACTACTACTACTACTACTACTACTACTACTACTACTACTACTACTACTACTACTAATAATAATAATAATAATAATAATAATAATAATAATAATAATAATAATGATAATATTAATGATAATAATAACAATAATATTAATAATAATAATAATGCTACTATTACTACTACTACTACTACTACTACTACTACTACTACTACTACTACTTCTACTACTACTACTACTAATACTACTACTACCACTACTACCACTACTACTACTACTACCACTACTACTACTAGTAGTACTAGTACTAATACTCGTACTAGTACTAGTACTACTACTACTACTACTACTACCACTACCACCAACACTACTACTACTATAACTACTACTTCTACTACTACTACTACTACTACTACTACTACTACTACTACTACTACTACTACCACTACCACTACTACTACCACTACTACTAGTAGTAGTACTAGTACTCGTACTAGTACTACTACTACCACTACTACTACTAGTAGTACTAATACTAGTACTCGTACTACTACTACTACTACTACTACTACTACTACTACTACTACTACTACTACAACTACAACTACTACAACTACTCTCTTTCTATCATCACACTTACCTGTGGAGGTACAGTAGCTCCACCTAGTGAGGCTATACCTAGTAGTATGATGGGTACCCAGCAGCAGAAGTCAGTGAGTATAATGAGGGTCATCCTCCTGGCCATGGCTCTATCCCCTTTAGTCTCACTGTACGTGGAGCGGGCTGCACTGCGCGTCTGACGGGCAACGATAAACATCCAGATGTAAGAGATCAGGATTGTGAGAAAGAAGGCCATGTTAAGAGCAAGGAACACAAACACAGAGTATTGCCATCCCGTGGGTTTATCTGGAGTGATATGTAGAGCAAGGCAGACACCTGACCGAGCGTAGAACTCCTTAAAGTAGGCGATCCCCGTGAAGGGGACGGCAGAGAGCATGAACACCAGCAACCAGAGGACGAACATAACCAAGCGGGCCTCGCGCATGCCCAGTCGCTTAATCCGGAAGGGGAAGCTGATGGCGATGAGTCTGTCTATGGTGATCAGGGTCAATGTGAACACGCTCAGCTCACTGGAGAAGGTGGAGAGGAAGCCAGCGAACTGACAGAGAGCGCTGTGACGCCACATAAACTCATGTAGGCTGAAAACACAGGGGTCAGAAGAAAATTTACAAACTGGTACGAATTCCAAATTGGTACAGCCCACTGGGCTCATGACGTTGTTGCGACGTTGAATCAACGTCATTGACGTTGATTCAACGTCACAACAACATCGTGTGCCGAGTGAGTTAACACTTTAGAACATATAAAATAGTAAGAATTGCAGATAAACACGCATTATGTACACACCAGTAATCCGTACACCAATAAATTAGAGTAAAATTACCAATTTGTGGGCATGCATATTAATAAAAATTAACAATAAACCTATTTGTCCGTTATAAATTTCCCATCACAGAATCATATATTAATTAGAGGGTCCCCTACTTTAAAGTCGATTTTTGTAAAAATCTGAAGCTTTGAGTTTATAAGAGTTCCAGATTTGAATTTCTGAGAAATTTTCCCTGTAGAAACAACTGACCGAATATTTGGACCTAAAAACATAAATAAAACACTACGGACTCTCGGATTAATATCTGATAGTATATTCAGCATCATTTCACGATCAATGGTGTCAAAGGCTGCGCGGAGAGGTCATCTAAGCCTTAGAACGCTGAACTGTTTATATTATATAAACAAATAGAACAAAGGGATATTGTCAATATGAAATCATCATAAATGTCTTAGTCAGCTCTTTCTACTTCATTTGAATTCCTATATGTTATGGGTATGCGGCGATTATAAATATTTCAGAATCTTACATATATAGACGACTATAAGAACGAAGGTGTGTGGCATATATTGTATGTGCAAATGTCAGATCGTGAAATAGGTTAGATGGTTAACAAACGTTGACGATTTTCGTCCTTACATTTTTATTAGGAAATAGATGACTGACCCACCAGACACAATACGTTGAATCTATCTTGGGTTATCGTTTGTCCACCGTCTACGACGCTGGGTCAACGTTAAACAAACATTGATTCAGCATATTGTGTCTGCTGGGAAGATGAGCGCCATGTTGGGCGGGACACAATGGCATATTCCATTCTAAGAAATATTACACGACATTAATATTTCAAAACTAATTATGATATTTGACTGTTGTTTTGTGAGTTTAATTAGCTATTTTTGCACGCCCTAATATAAAATATGTTACTCATTAATTGCGGGGATGGACTTTAGACGTCTGAATCTGACAACTATAAACGTCAAATTCTACTACACTACATGTTACTAATTTCATTGGTAATTTATGTTGAAAACTACAGCACAGCACAAGGCTAAAGACTACTGACCAGAGAAATAGGACAACAAATAAAAAATGTTAAATGTGCCTGTGAATCGCGTTATTTACGGCCGTCATCTAGACTTTAAGAGGCAAGAATTTGCTTAGGGCAAAAATAAACGTAAAAAATGGAAACACTTTTTGTTTGTCAAAATAGCTCCACAAATAATTCATTTTCGTCCGGGACAGATAACGGTCATTTTGGAAAACGCTGTTGTAGGGGACTTTCTCCATACAATTGAGAGGTCTTAAGAGCTCATTTTTATGCTCACTATCTAAAGTACGTAAAACCACAAGGAGCTGAGATTTCATGAAAATGGTCACGGAATCCAGAAAAAATGACCCAATTAACACTTTCAAAGCGGGAACCGTCTTTAGACGTCAGATTGACGTCAGAATCCCCGCTCTGAAAACACTGCTGAGAAATTTATAATTGCAGTAGATCGATAACATAGGTATTCAAATGAAGCGGAAAAAGCTAACCAAGTCATTTGTGACGATTTCAAATTGGAAAAACCCTTTGGTCTCCATGGTTTGTACAAAAATGTTTCAGTGTTGTAAGACTTTTATATAACCGAATACAGCTGTGAGGGCCATACGCTGAGAATCTCTCTTTCTACCTGTACACCCCTCTGTAATGCACGTCTACTGCGGCCACCAGCATCAGGTATAAACCCATCAGGAAGTCTCCTACTGCCAGATTGGTGATCAAGAAAGAATGGACCTGTATCAACAAAATAGCATGTGGAATTATATTCATCATAAAAAATTATATGATATTTCTACTGCCAGTTTGGTGATCAAGAAAGAATGTACATGTATTAAAACAATAGCATGTGGAATTATATTCATCATGTAAAATTATATGATATTTCTGCTGCCAGGTTTGTGACCAAGAAAGGATGTACCTGTATTAATAAAAATAGCATGTAGAATTATATTCATCATCTACAATTATATGATACTTCTACTGCCAGGTTTGTGATCAAGAAAGAATCTACCTGTTTTAATGAAAATAGCATGTGGAATTATATCACAGCATGTACAATTATATGATATTAGTACTGTCAGGTTGGTGATCAAGAAAGAATCTACCTGTATCAACAAAAATAGCATCTAGAATTATATTACAGCATGTACAATTATATGATATTTCTACTACCAGGTTGGTGATCAAGAAAGAAAGTACATGTATAAAAAAAATAGCATGTGAAATTTTATTACAGCATGTACAATTATATGATATTTCCACTGCCAGATTGGTGATCAAGAAAGAATGTACATGTATCAAAAAAATAGCATGTGGAATTCTATTAGATCATATAAAATTATGTAATATTCTAGAACCTTAATACCGTCTTATTAACCCTTATAGCGCGGGAACCGACTTTAGACGTCTGATTCTTACGTCTAAAGTCGATCCCCGCGCTGAAGGAATTAAAATATTTATAAAGGCCGTAGACCTTTAACATAGGTATTCAAATAAAGCGGAAATAGCTAACTAATACATTTATGATGATTTCAAATCAACAAACTCTTTGATCTCCATAGTTTATACACAAATATTTCAGTTTTGTCAGGGTTAGGAGATTCAGTGATCATGTAGAGTGGGAAAGCTTTTCTATCAAATTAAATAAATATAAAGTGGAAGTTTTTGAACTTCCAGTGGTTGGAAAGTATGTGCATTATATAACTTGGGGCTTAAATGGTGAAAGCAAGACTGCTTAATATAGCTGTTGATAGTGTTCATGAACAAGCACCATTAGCAGCCGTAATTAACACTTGATACAGGAAATTGCTTCACGTCAGACAAGACGCTATCCAGACATTAAATCAAAAACAAAATGTCAGCACATGTTCTATGTTTAGCCAGAATCTTAGACGTTGACTAACGATTACACATTTTGTTGGACTTTGTTCAAGCGAGTGACGTACGTGTTATGCGCTATTCTTAAATTTCTTTACAAGCCGCCTAGATGCGATGGATCACTAAGGTCCCTTGGATATGAAAGGGTGTATCTGCCACTTTACAAAATGACAGGTACACCTTTTATATCCAATTTTAGGTCCGGTTGTGTAACGTGGTGGTGCTGGTTTCGAGTCACGACTGAATCAGGGGATGGTTATCATGGCTCTACTGCTCTAGCTCTACTGCCTGTACCCTACAAATACAGTGATGCAAACAGTTAAAAAGTCCGGAATGTACAGTGCGCAAATTTTCACAGAGTGACGTGAAGTTTTATTTTATTTTGTATCCAGACTAGAAGCTGGCGGTTTTTCACACCTGTATATTTCTTGTGGGCTGGTAATGATAATAGTTAATGATAAGCTCACGTGTGGCAAAAATGCCACAGAGAGAAAGAGCAGACATTACAGTAAGTGTCCATGATTGTCATAATAACGAGAAAGCCGGAACTAAGACTGACGTCACCAGTCTAATCATGCGAAGACCATTCTAAGTGACTGGCAACTGGGAAGTGCTAACAATATTATGTATTCAATCAATCGTTTAGACAAAAAAATACGAAAAATAGAACAAACATAGAAATCCTATAAAAAACAGGAAAATAACAAAATTAGTAAACCTATAAAAAGTAGGATGAAATAGAATAAAAGTAGTAATCCCTATACAAGGCAAGAATTGTGGCAGCAATTTGCGACTTGTAGTGGGTGAAGATGACTATGGTGAATACAGGCTTGAGAGGGTTAAAAGGTCAATATTACCGACCTGGAGCGACTCGCAGACGGTGGCTTCACCCTTAAAGCGCTGAATTAATTTGTAAAAAAAATCGCAACCAAAGGGTTTTTTTCAATTTGGAATCATCATAAATGTCTAAGTTACCTCTTTCTGCTTCATTTGAATATCTGTGAACATGATGAGCACACACATGAGCTGCATTCAGATATACATGCATTACTTTAACCCTTTAACCCTAAAAGGGCTGAATTAATTTTGAAAAAACCATGGAAACAAATTGGTGTTTTTTTAATTTGAAATCATCATAAATGTCTTAGTTAGCTCTTTCTGATTCATTTGAATACCTATGTTATGGGTCTACGGCCATTGGAAATAGTTTTACTTTTACAGTGCGGGGATCGACTTTAGTCGTCAGAATCTGACGTATACAAACGTCAGATTCTGACGACTAAAGTCGATCCCCGCACTGCAAGGATTAACATTAAAACAACATTGGGCCAATGTTTGGTGTTTGCTGGAGAGTACGTTATAGGATGACCTTGACTTATTATGTAGACTGACCTTGCTGTCTCGTTTGTCCTTGACCCTCCAGATGACGACCACAGTGTTACCCAGCAGTGACACCATTCCCAGCACCCAGATACACACCCTGAGCATGTAGTTAGACAATAGATCCTCACAGGAGGAAAACTCATCAGCCTTAGGCCAGCAGTCCTTAACCATGGAGGCAACGCAACAAAAACGAAACTCATCTGTGTGCCTGAAACATCATAATATTAAAAACAGAGGAATAATGGAGAGGTCGTAAAGAACAAAAACGAAAGTCATCTGTGTGTCTGAAATATCATATTAAAAATAAATAAATAATTGAGAGATTGCAAAATGTATTACAAGAACAAAAACAAAGCCCATCTGTGTGTCTAAAACATCATATTAAAAACAAAGAAATAATGGAGGGGTCGTAAAGAACAAAAACGAAAGTAGTCTGCGTGTATGAAAAGTAATACTATTACAGTCATATTGGAGAGGTTATAAAGTATCTTACAACAACAAAAACATAAATAATCTGGATATCTGCAAAATAATAATAATACGGACATAATTGTGTGGTGATAACTACAAAAATTAAACCCATCTGTGTGCCTACAAAAGCATTAATATATATTTAATAACCTTTTAAACCCTCACGATGCATCAAAGCAGCTTTTTGCATCTGTGAAGATTGACTTCAATTCCTACACCCAGGGGTTCTACAATGAAACTGTTCATGGAACTGTTTTAATAATAACGATATTTTTTCGTCATTTGCTGCCCACTGCCCACTTCATGTACTACAATACTGCATTGCAGCAGCGATTCGCGGCTTGTAGTGGATGGAGATTGCAATGTTAAATTCAGGCTTGAAAGGGTTAATGGAATGGTTACTAAGTGGTATGAAACAGCAAATGATGTGTTGCTGAAAACAATTAGTGGAGAAATAATTGAAAGTGCATAGTGTAACACAACGCACTGTACACAAAAAGACTAACGAGCTTTTCATGAAGTAGACTAAAAAACAGGTTATGTGTCTGCAAAGATAAATATGAAAGCCTATATACATGAAATATATTCTGTGAAATGCAGTGACGTCACCGGAAACCGTTTTGAATAACAACTCGGTGAAAACAAAGTTATATAAGACCCCTCCCCCATACATCATTGTTTTAGCTAGCTCGGTGACAATATTGGAGGTCAAGGCTACTGAGTTTCACAGAATATGATAATGTGTTTATCATTCCTAAACGCTAATAAAGGTACGTGGCACACTTACAACGATAACAAATTGAAAACAAAAACACTCACGTATTTTTGTATTTTAACCAAACATTTCTTTTTAAATAAATTACAGTCACTGACACACATTTCAATGCAGTTGTATTTTTCTTGGAATTTTATGCTTACCCCACCACAAATTATTCCCAACATAATTAGAAACTCAACTTACAGTTCACTCAATGAAGGCAGGCCATTGAATACGTTATCACCAATTACTTGTAGTTTGTTTTGTGTCAGATCTCTGTAATAAAACAAGTGGTTCATTTTGATATTAGGTATTCAAATATAGCAAATATCTTGCACTAATGAAGATGACGACTTGTAGTTTTGTCAGTAATGTAATCAATGGGCATTAGTTGTGTAAGTAGTTTTTAGTGAGCTGCAGCCATGATAACACGATTCAGTGCAATAATAACATTTGTCGGGGAGTAATGCCGATATGAGCACCGCAATTATCCCTGCTATCATCCGGGTATACGTTCTGCTTTCCCCTCCTTGCGATGCGAATTATTGCCGCAAAACGTCCGGATTGTTCAAATATTCCCCAGTGTAATTACACCAAGCAAGTTTTCACAATGTCCTTAATCATGTTAATGTGAAATATTTTTACAATTTTTCCCATGTAGTTTCCAAATTCGACAACTTAGAGGCTTACTATTAACCCTTTCAGTGCCGACTTTGGACAATTAAACGTCAGAATCTAACGTCTAAAGTCGGTCCCGGCACTGAAAAAATACAAAACTAAATGGCCGCTGACCGATAACATAGGTATTCAAACGAAGCGAAAAGAAGTACAGTGTATTTAAGACCTTTATGATGATTTCAAACCCTTTTGTCTCCATGGTCTATACAAAAATATTTCAGCGTTATAAGGGTTAAAGCATCACGTAATACAACTTCTATGTTTAACACATTTGAAGTTGTGTTTCGCTAACGCGACCCACGACTTCAAATGTGTTAACATTTTTGACATATTTATGCTCGATTTAAATCAATTTAAATCAAATCAAAGCCGATTTTGCAAATTTAAAACACACCACTACATTTTTTTCCTTGTCCGACCACTACATTCTAAGCCGGGAATGTAGAGTTATTGTTGATAAACAGATAAAGTACAGACCAATTATCATGGTAGGCCGATGGTGTTATAATCAGTCATGTATGACCGAGCTGTTCATAATGAGGGATCCTCATTATGGTTAGATGTGTTTTAAGTCAGTTAAAACTTTTGGAGCTCTACATTTTAGCTGTGAAAAAGCCTCGGCCTTCGGCCTCGTCCTTTTTCACAGCTAAGAATGTGTAGCTCCTCGAGCTTTATCCTATACAGAATGCCCATTTCTCGTACAATTGTTCTCGCTTGAAACACAAAATTCTGTGAACGCAGTGACGTCCCTCGATGAAAATAAGGTTATATAACACCCCCTCCCCCATACTTCATTCTGTAAAACGCAGTGACGTCACTCGGTGAAAACAAGGTTATATATCACCCCCTCCCCCATACTTCATTCTGTAAAACGCAGTGACGTCACTCGGTGAAAACAAGGTGATATAACACCCCTCCCCCATACTTTGTTCTGTGAAACGCAGTCACGTCACTCGGTGAAAATAAGGTTATATAAAACCCTCCCCCATATTTCATTGTATTAGCCAGCTCTGTTAAAGCAACGAAGGTCGAGGTCATTGAGTTTCACAATATAGTCGTGATTTTATAGCAACACCTAGAGGGTTGTTCTCATACATCCCTACAAACACAACACATTGAACCGGTGCTGGTTTAATGTCTACGTCTACGATGCTGGGCCGTCATTAACCCTTTTAGCACGGCAAGAGCCTTTAGACGTCAGAATCTGACGTCCATAGTCGTCAGATTCTGACGTCTAAAGTCGGTCCATAAGCTGAAACAGTAAACTATTTATAACATAGGTATTCAAGTGAAGCGTAATGGGCTAATTTAGCCATTTATGATTACTTCAAATAGAAAAAAACACTTTGGTCTCTTGGTTTATATAACACTATTACATGCTTAACCTTTTAACCGCCAGTGCCGCATAAATTCCAGTTTTCATTTTTTATTAGCACATTAAGTACCACCATTTAAACATGTTAAAGATAAAATGTGACATCAAGCAGCAATATTTGAAAACAGTTGACCTCCATTTTGTCAAATCTGAATAATTTTCACTCACTGACGCGATCCACAACTTTAAGTGGTAAAAATTCAAATTGAATATTTTGGCGGTTAAAGGGTTAAAACAACGTGTGTTTCGAGGGATGTTACGGCACACACACTTACAGTATAGTGAGAGAGTGCAGTCCTGGGAAGGCGCCGTCGTGAATTTCTGTCAAATGATTACGCGAAAGATTCCTGGAAAACAAATACAAGAGCGACATATCGTGAACACTTTAATATTTCACCTTTTCTTCTTTGTGCTAGCCTATCTCACCTGCCACTGACATGAGTGGCACTCAGATGAGTAAATTATGTATATTTCATGTAAACGTGGCTAGAAATACATTCTCACAGATCATGCAGAAAGTAGAGATTAAATAGTTATAATAACGTGATTATGGTATTGATGTAAACAAGACGTCCCTGGCATGCACACGTACGGAGCCCATAAAGGGACATTAAATGTGGTGATTTTTTTTATTTCGTTTGTACGAAATAATATTTCGTTTGTACGAAATAATATTTCGTTTGTACGAAATATTATTTCGTTTGTACGAAATATTATTTCGCTTGTACGAAATATTATTTCGTTTGTACGAAATGATTTCGTTTGTACGAAATATTATTTCGTTTGTACGAAATACCATTTCGTTTGTACGAAATGATTTCGTTTGTACGAAATATTATTTCGTTTGTACGAAATGATTTCGTTTGCACGAAATATTATTTCGTTTGTACGAAATATTATTTCGTTTGTACGAAATATTATTTCGTTGGTACGAAATAATATTTCGTTTGTACGAAATATTATTTCGCTTGTACGAAATAATATTTCGTTTGTACGAAATATTTGTACGAAATATTATTTCGTTTGTACGAGATAATATTTCGTTTGTACGAAATATTATTTCGTTTGTACGAAATATTATTTCGTTTGTACGAAATATTATTTCGTTTGTACGAAATATTATTTCGTTTGTACGAAATAATATTTCGTTTGTACGAAATATTATTTCGTTTGTACGAAATATTATTTCGTTTGTACGAAATAATATTTCGTTGTACGAAATATTATTTCGTTTGTACGAAATATTATTTCGTTTGTACGAAATATTATTTCGTTTGTACGAAATAATATTTCGTTTGTACGAAATATTATTTCGTTTGTACGAAATAATATTTCGTTTGTACGAAATAATATTTCGTTTGTACGAAATATTATTTCGTTTGTACGAAATATTATTTCGTTTGTACGAAATATTATTTCGTTTGTACGAAATATTATTTCGTTTGTACGAAATATTATTTCGTTTGTACGAAATAATTTGTACGAAATGACCTGGGTCTGTCACTCACTGACAGGGTGTGGACCTGGATCTGACACTCACTAACAGGGCAGAGTGAGTGAATATTGCTTTACGTCGCTTTCTGCACAATCATGGCAATATCGCGACAGAAGGAAGCCCGGAGCCGGGACTATGCCCTACTCTTATTTCAAATGACTCCAAGGGTTCTTTAAAGTGCACGGTACCATAGGCAGCACTGTACATTTCATTCATTTGAACAGTTTGGAGCACTGTATATGCACAACCACGATGACAAATATCAGGCCCGACCGGGATTCGAACCTGGTACCTCCAGGTTACAAGCTCCAGTCGATACGAATGAGCCATCGGGGCCGGCCACTAACAAGGCGGGGACCTGTGTCTGACACTGGCTGACATGGCGGGGACCTGGGTCTGACACTCACTGACATGACGGGGACCTGGGTCTGATACCCGCTGACAGGGCGGGGACCTGCGTTATGACATGGCGGGGACCTGGGTCTGACACTCATTGACATGGCGGGGCCTGGGTTCCCGCCCCGTCAGTGAGTGTCAGACCCAGGTCCCCGCCCTGTCAGTGAGAGTCACCCCCAGGTCCCCACCCTGTCAGTGAGTGTCAGACCCAGGTCCCCGCTCTGTCAGTGAGTGTCAGACCCAGGTCCCCGCTCTGTCAGTGAGTGTCAGACCCAGGTCCCCGCCCTGTCAGTGAGTGTCAGGCCCAGGTCCCCGCTCTGTCAGTGAGTGTCAGACCCAGGTCCCCGCCCTGTCGGTGAGTGTCACACCCAGGTTCCCCCGCCCCGTCAGTGAATGTCAGGCCCAAGTATCCGCCCTGTCAGTGAGTGTCAGTCCCAGGTCCCCTATTTCGTACAAACGAAATGTTATTTCGTACAAACGAAATAATATTTCGTACAAACGAAATATTATTTCGTACAAACGAAATATTATTTCGTACAAACGAAATATTATTTCGTACAAACGAAATAATATTTCGTACAAACGAAATAATATTTCGTACAAACGAAATACTATTTCGTACAAACGAAATAATATTTCGTACAAACGAAATATTATTTCGTACAAACGAAATATTATTTCGTACAAACGAAATATTATTTCGTACAAACGAAATAATATTTCGTACAAACGAATTACTATTTCGTACAAACGAAATAATATTTCGTACAAACGAAATAATATTTCGTACAAACGAAATAATATTTCGTAGAAACGAAATATTATTTCGTACAAACGAAATAATATTTCGTACAAACGAAATTATATTTCGTACAAACGAAATATTATTTCGTACAAACGAAATAATACTTCGTACAAACGAAATAATATTTCGTACAAACGAAATATTATTTCGTACAAACGAAATATTATTTCGTACAAACGAAATAATATTTCGTACAAACGAAATATTATTTCGTACAAACGAAATATTATTTCGTACAAATGAAATATTATTTCGTACAAACGAAATAATATTTCGTACAAACGAAATACTATTTCGTACAAACGAAATAATATTTCGTACAAACGAAATACTATTTCGTACAAACGAAATGTTATTTCGTACAAACGAAATAATATTTCGTACAAACGAAATAATATTTCGTACAAACGAAATATTATTTCGTACAAACGAAATAATATTTCGTACAAACGAAATAATATTTCGTACAAACGAAATACTATTTCGTACAAACGAAATGTTATTTCGTACAAGCGAAATAATATTTCGTACAAACGAAATATTATTTCGTACAAACGAAATAATATTTCGTACAAACGAAATAATATTTCGTACAAACAATAAACTATTTCGTACGAACGAAATAATATTTCGTACAAACGAAATATTATTTCGTACAAACGAAATATTATTTCGTACAAACGAAATATTATTTCGTACAAACGAAATAATATTTCGTACAAACGAAATACTATTTCGTACAAACGAAATAATATTTCGTACAAACGAAATAATATTTCGTACAAACGAAATATTATTTCGCACAAACGAAATATTATTTCGTACAAACGAAATATTATTTCGTACAAACGAAATAATATTTCGTACAAACGAAATACTATTTCGTACGAACGAAATGTTATTTCGTACAAACGAAATAATATTTCGTACAAACGAAATAATATTTCGTACAAACGAAATAATATTTCGTACAAACGAAATACTATTTCGTACAAACGAAATGTTATTTCGTACAAACGAAATAATATTTCGTACAAACGAAATATTATTTCGTACAAACGAAATACTATTTCGTACAAACGAAATAATATTTCGTACAAACGAAATAATATTTCGTACAAACGAAATACTATTTCGTACAAACGAAATATTATTTCGTACAAACGAAATAATATTTCGTACAAACGAAATTATATTTCGTACAAACGAAATATTATTTCGTACAAACGAAATAATACTTCGTACAAACGAAATAATATTTCGTACAAACGAAATATTATTTCGTACAAACGAAATATTATTTCGTACAAACGAAATAATATTTCGTACAAACGAAATATTATTTCGTACAAACGAAATATTATTTCGTACAAACGAAATATTATTTCGTACAAACGAAATAATATTTCGTACAAACGAAATACTATTTCGTACAAACGAAATAATATTTCGTACAAACGAAATACTATTTCGTACAAACGAAATGTTATTTCGTACAAACGAAATAATATTTCGTACAAACGAAATTATTTCGTACAAACGAAATAATATTTCGTACAAACGAAATCATATCGTACAAACGAAATATTATTTCGTACAAACGAAATAATATTTCGTACAAACGAAATAATATTTCGTACAAACGAAATATTATTTCGTACAAACGAAATAAAAAAAATCACCACACTTTATGTCCCTTTATGGGCTCCGTACACGGGATAGTTTTGGTACAAAAGAAAGAAAATTTTGGTGCGGATAAATTATATCATTGATGTAAACACGTAAGCTCACTTACTCTAAGATCACCACGATTTAATATCAATTTTAGGTATAATAAGTGATTTAGTGTTTTTTATACCAATATTATAGTAATATTAATTTGAACACAATGAGATATAACAACTCACAGATTGTAGATGTTCTTCAGGCCGCTGAATATATCCTTTGAGAGTATTTGTAGTCTCTGCCAAGTCAAATCTCTGTAAAAAAGTAACGATATATTTATATATGTGAGAAATAAATAAATTACATCAGTTCCTTACCCTGTAAACACAAACAAATTGTATAACATTTGTAAAATGTTGGGTAAACGTCAAAGTCGTTGGGTCGACGTTGTACAAATGTCATACAGATGTCATACAGATAGTTTGTGTATAAAACAATATACTGTAGAACATGTCATATTTGCGAGGTTTTAATTTCGCGAATATCGCGATGAGAAGAAATTCGCGATTCCAATAGTTTCGCGAAAATTATTATTATAATAGCGCTACTAAAGAAAAATGAAAATTCACGAATTCGAAATTTCGTGAAAAATCCCGAAATCAGAAGTTCGCGAAAATTTAAACACGCAAAAATTAACAGATCTACAGTATTTTGGATCATATTTGGTTCAGCCCATCTAGTGTTTAGCACAGCAATCAAAAAAAGGTCATCTAATAATCAGTAATAATATCAAGATTAGATATAAGGTCGGTCCATAGTCAACTAAAAAGTCAGAGGGGGGGGGGGGGGGGCTATGTTATTCAAATTATTCAATCTGAATTTTCACCCACTTGAAGTTGTGTCTCGCTGACGCGATCCACAACTTCAAGTGAGTGAAAATGTTTCAACTTTGACAAAATGGAGGTCAGCTGTTTTCAAATATTGCTGATTGATGTCACGTTTTATCTTCAACATGATAGGTATTTAATGTGCTAATAAAAAATGAAAACCCGAATATATGCGGCACCGGCGGTTAAAGGGTCAAGTCCTCATGATACCTTGACAATGATCCCATTGTAATTAGGGAGTAGTATCTGTCACTGAAAATACATACAGATCTCTTTTATTTCCATTTAGCGATATAGATAAGCTGTACTTGGATTTTAACCCTTTAACAGCCGGTGTCGCATATATTCGGGTTTTCATTTTTTATTAGCACATTAACTTTTAAACATGTTAAAGATAAAATGTGACATAAACCAGCAAGATTTGAGAAGAGTTGACCTCCATTTTGTCAAATCTGAATAATTTTCACTCACTTGAAGTTGTGGATCGCGTCAGCGAAACACAACTTCAAGTGGGTCAAAATTCAAATTGAATAATTTGGCGGCTAAAGGGTTAAGTAATATTGAGGTGTTTAATGGTCACTTTAAACCGACGGCTTCTGAATAGTTTGCTTTACTCATATATTCCACCGAATTGTTTTTAACTTCATCTAGTAGTATTACTATTTATTTAGTTGTTGCATATATCCCAAAATGAAACTTAAAAAGCAACCAAATATAAGGATGAATATTGCGGTCACATAACGATACCCCATTTCGCAGTCTTCACACACTTGCCACTTGTCGCGAGGGATGCTGGAATTGCTACAAAGTTCGGGATAAGTGTCAGTGATTCTGTTGACACAGCGGTCGTTTGTCGGCAGATTTGGTCTGCTCGCCATCCAGGAATTGACTAATGACATGTCAGAGATGTTACTGGGAATGCTAATGCAATCGGCCAAACGAATCCAGATCATGAATCAAGGTGAGTGAGTGAGTGAGTGAGTGAGTGAGTGAGTGAGTGAGTGAGTGAGTGAGTGAGTGAGTGAGTGAGTGAGTGAGTGAGTGAGTGAGTGAGTGAGTAATTGCTTGATTGCTTGAATGCTAGATTGATTTAATAATTGATTTAATAATTAATTGATTGATTGATTGATTGATTGATTGATTGATTGATTGATTGATTGATTGATTGATTGATTGATTGATTGATTGATTGATTGATTGATTGATTGATTGATTGATTGATTGATTGATTGATTGATTGACTCGGTCGGTCGGTCGGTCGGTCGGTCGGTCGGTCGGTCGGTCGGTCGGTCGGTCGGTCGGTCGGTCGGTCGGTCGGTCGGTCGGTCGGTCGGTCGATCGGTCGGTCGGTCGGTCGGTCTGGTCGGTCGGTCGGTCGGTCGGTCGGTCGGTCGGTCGGTCGGTCGGTCGGTCGGTCGGTCGGTCGGTCGGTCGGTCGGTCGGTCGGTCGGTCGGTCGGTCGGTCGGTCGGTCGGTCGGTCGGTCGGTCGGTCAGTAGGTCAGTAGGTCAGTAGGTGAGTCAGTGTCACGGCCTGGTTCCCGCCATCCCGTCATAATGACTCTCAATGACACTTAAAGTTTTTACTGTACCATCTACGCCACATGTAATTCACTATTATTACCAATCCATTAAGAAGTGTGCTCCTATATATAGTAACTTTTCATGTCTGTGGAAAAATATCTGCAGTGTTTCAGAGTAGATCTAAAAGTCGATCGAGGGAAATGTGCTGGGAAATGTGCTCGTTAAAACGTTGTTATTTCAGACACTATCCATCAAGCCAACATAATGGGCACAGTGGCACATCGATACTGGCTGAATAATAATAAAATGCATTCAATGTCCTGGATAGAGGGAACATCAAATTTGTGCAAAGTGCACCCTATTAAGAATAGGCCTAGCAACAGATATATCAGGACCCAAGTTACTGAGATTGGTCCCGGTGACCATGTATGATCCAACAGCTGAGGGGGTTCTGTATGCATTTTTATGTGTACAGCAGAACTTTGGTTCTGCTGTAGACATAAAAATGCATACAGGACCCCCCTCAGCTGTAGGATCAATATACTTACAGCGTGGTGAGAGATGACAGGTCTCTGAATGCAAAAGGTTCGATCACTTCTATCCTGTTACCAGACATGTATCTGCAACAAACCAGGCATGTGAACACTTTAAGTTCTCAATTAGCTGGTCTATTTTCTCTTATGTGAAGTAGGAGCAGCTAATGCAATTTCGAGTTGTGTCTCGCTGACTCGATTCACAGTGAGCGAAAAATAGATTTGACAAAATGGGGTTAATCGATTTTGAAATGCATATATCATAAGTGTCACATACGATACTATGGCTACTATAAGTCGTATGTTCACCATTTGAAGCCTGAATTTACCATTGTCATCTTCATCCACTACAAGCCACGAATTGCTGTCGCAATGCTCGACTTGTAGTGGATGAAGATGACTGGAAGTGAGCGAAAAAGTAAAAAAAATGTCATGTATTGGTAAGCCAGTTTCATGTAAATATTCATTCTAAAACCCCTAGTAATAGGAAAATTAAGTCTGTTTTCAGGGAATTAAAATGATGCTTTAATGCATCGTGAGGGCTTAAAGGGTTAACACTTACACAGCTAATCGTGACAACAGTCATTTTTAATCTGTTTTATCAGCCGCTTAACAGTTTTAAATCACTGATATGGGAAATGAAATGGGTGTCTCAACATCAATATTTGTAGTTATATAGTCTGACATTAAACAAATATGAGTAATTTTCAGACACTTGAAGTTGTGAGTCGCGTAACTTACTTAGGAATCCTAATTGATTTTATCTGGTTGTAGTGTCCACATAAAATAGATTCACATATTTGTTTTTGTATTTTCTAGTAAGTAACATTTTAGTAATGTACTCATTTTTCATCTTGTGTTGAACGAAAAACATGACATATCTATTCATAGTAAATCGGCGGCTGGGAATTGAGTGGTGCTAATTACAGCGTGACATTTACCACATTTCACATTCAAGGAGTGTTGTGATAAGCTCATACTTACAATGTTTTCAGATTCCATAATCCTACAAATGTGTTCTTTTGTAGCACCATTATTCTGTTGTGTTGAAGATCACTGTAAAAAAAACATAAATAATAAATAAGTTAACCTGATAAACTTGTCAATAATCATGATAATAATTGTCTAAATACTTTGTGGTTGATGATCTGTTATTTTTTAATTTGGGAAATGTCCATTTTTCAAAGATATGAGTATTTTTTGTCATTTGAAGTTGGATATTGCGTTTGCAATTCCAGCTTTAAATGAATGAAACATAGAAGCAAACAATTCAGCAGCAGAATGGTTAAATCATGTCATATCGTGCATTTATAGGATATTGGTCCTTAAACGGCCAATATTTTAATGGTAAGTGAAATAAAAACAATGTTAGTGGAATTGAGTTTTTAGCTAACACAATTGAGAATTGTGTGGTATTTAAAACGGTTTAATATAATAATTTTCTACTGTGATTAAAGACGTGATGATATTATATATGCATACGACGCAAACACGGCTGCTAGAAGTCTATATATTAGTGCTATATGATCCACTCCAATGAGTGACTTGTGACACTTATCAGCAGGTTGAATCATTTGGGAACGATACGTGTTTTAAACATCAAGATTTGTAAAGGTTTTTGTCTCAAATTAAACAAATACAGTATGAGTAATTTTCACCCACTTGAGGTTGTGGATCGCGGTAGCAAGATACAACCTCAAGTGGGTGAATTTTTTAAATTATTCAATCTCACGTTTTAAGGGTTTAACCCTTAAAGCGCGGGGATCAATTTTAGACGTCAGATCCTGACGTCTGTAGACGTCATATCCTGACGTCTAAAGTCGCTCCCCGCAATGTAAGACTAAAATTAATTCTAATGGCCGTAGACCCATAACATAGGTATTCAAATGAATCAGACTGAGCTTACTAACACATTTACGGTGATATCGAATTGAATAAAACACTTTGGTCGCTATAGCTCATATAAATAAAATTCCGCTAATGTATGATAAACTCACAGTGACGTCAGGGTCCAGAAAGATTGAAAAAGACCATGTTCAAGTGAGTCCAGGCCGTTACTGCTTAAATCCCTGAAAAATATAAACATTTATACAGTTCCGCCGTCGCGAGTACGCATGACTGATTATGGGCCCACCTCTAGGTCCCAGTAATGACAATACATTGACCCAATATTAATGCTGGGCCAGCTCCATATAGGTAACGGTAGCATTTTCTGATTGACTATAATTGTGCAATTTAGTATCGGAGCGCACGGGGACCAGACAGACATACAGACTGACAGACAGATATTTTATTGACAGATTTTATTGACTTATTTGTCATAGAAATGAGAGAGATATATGTACATGCATATACAAGAATGTTAATTTGTTAAAATCATATGACAATATACATGGTATGACAAACAAATAAAATTATGTTGAGTGACATTGCCATAATAAAAACTGGGTATTTCGCTAATATAAATGGCTACTACTTAAAAAAAAATTAAAAGGCATTGCCAGGATAACATGGGGGGTCTATCATATTGTTTCCCGCACTGTTTACCCGGCAACTCAGCAAAAACACAAGACGTCGAATCGACGTTGGTTTATTGTTGGCCCACCGTCTGCAACGCTGAATCAGCATTAAAACAACATTGGTTCAACGTATTGTGTTTGCTGGCAAAACTAGGTTTTTGTGTATGCCGAATGTACCCCAGCAAACACAGGGCATTCAGCCAATGCTGTTTCAATGTTGGCCCACCGTCTTCGACGCTGGCCCAACATTGAATAAGCATCGGGTGAATGCCCCTTGTTTGCTGGAACGGTGATATACAGGGCGCCCAGAGTCATGATGGAGGCGGATGGAATCACTTCCATGTGATTCACATTCTGCATCTGTATCTGTATAATACGTGACAGTACGCACTATTGTGATATCGCACACACTTTTTGTGAAATGATGCGGCGATTACTCGATTCTTGGGCAAGAATGTCAGACCATTTGACATGTAATGATATTTTGAGACGAAGCTAATAGGTTTCTAGAGGGCGACATTTACTATATGTTAAGGAGACTAACTTTTAACTATACGATATTTTCAGGAAAAATTCATATATTTTCGACGCATCACTAGGCAATAGCGTTTGTTTAATTGCATGACAATTGGTTGAGAATTGACTGAGAAATCAGCAAAAATCATTCACCACGCTCAATGTGAATCCAGGTGTATAGTTAAAGTGTCTATAAATATATAATAAGTAGGGTAGCAGCATATATAACAAAATACTGTAGATCTGGTAATATTCGCGAGGTTCGCGAGGTGGACAAATTCGCGAATGCAAAAATCTCACGAAAATTGTTTTTATGACAGCGCTACTGAAGAAAAAATAAAAATTCGCGAATTCTAAACTTGAGAAAAGTCCCAAAATCAGCAATTCGCGAAAATTTAAACACGCGAAAATTATCAGATCTACAGTAATATAGTAAGACACACGGGTAATCATCTACAAGTAATCAATCAACAATCGCTTGATAATAAACCGACCACGTGGGGGAGGGGGGGGGGGTTGGAGGTGAATTCAGTCACCCGTCATTTAGTTTGTATGCATTCGACACATGGATGCTGTGTGCAAAAACAAAAAAAGCTGTCACTGTAGATACAAGTGAGCAGTTATAGCTACTTGACGTTGTACGGCAGGATAGTTAGGAGTGCCACAATAGCAATTTCAATCCAGAAATCTTTCTCCAATACAAACCGCGAATTGCTTTCACAATTACTGACTTTATTATTTGAATTTTGTGACAAATTTTATTGTATTAAAACAGTCGATAATCATGTTCGCTCTAAAATTCTTTGCCACCGGAAAATAAGTGAGTTTTCATTGAGGGGTTGAAGCATTATGGGGTTTAACCTTTACAGGGCGAGGATCGACTTTAGACGTCGGAATCTGACGTCTCTAGACGTCAGAATCCGACGTCTAAAATTGATCCCCGCACTGAAAGAGTGAAATAACTGTGATGGCCGCAGACCCATAAACATGATAACATAGCTATTCAAAAGAAACAGAAAGAGCTACCTAAGACATATGTATGATAATTTCAAATTTAAAAAACACCTTTAGTCTCTTGATTTGTATAAAAATATAACAGCGCTGTAAGGCAGATATGCTTAATTAGCTGATCTATTATCATCATACTCACAGGAACGTGATGCCGGAGTAGGCGCTGCTGTTGAACGTTTTTTCATCGAGAATCAGATTGTTTCCTGCCAGCCGACTGTCAAAAGCAAAAGTGAAATGTAAGACATAGGATTCACTTTTAAGCTGGGTTTGAAGAGTCATCGGCGCTGCTTTGATATTATAAATAAAATAACCATCTTATGTATTATATATTTATATTAAAACATAAAGTATATACATAAAGTAAAACCACTCATATTAATCATATTGGTGACATTTTTTATACAGCTACATGTATTTTACCAATGTATTTATTTGTGAGACAAATATTTCATACCAAATAATAGTCGTGATTTTCGTTGAAAGGGTTAAAAAAGGGAGTTGGTCGTCTCGTGCTGCTAGGTATATATTGTGGTTGCAAATTTACCGTCAAGGTTACAATAATTATCCCTTTAACCGCCGGTGCCGCATATATTAGGGTTTTCATTTTTTATTAGCACATTAAGTACCACCTTTTCAAACATATTAAAGATAAAATGTGACATCAATCAGCAATATTTGAAAAAAGAGGACCTGCATTTTGTAAAATCTGAATAATTTTCACTCACTTGAAGTTGTAGATCGCGTCAGCGAGACACAACTTCAAGGGGGTGAAAAATCAGATTTAATAATTTGGCGATTAAAGGGTTAGCCCTTTCAGCGCAGAGACCGTCTTCCTACATCAGAATCTGGCGTCTGTATTCATCTAAAGACGGTCTCCACGTAGAAAAAAATAGAACAATAATAATGGCCGTAGACCCGTAATATCCGTATTGAAATGAAGCGGAAAGAGATAACTAAGACAATTATGCTGATTTCAAATTGAAAAAAACACCTTTGTTCTCTTGGATTGTATAAAAAATATTTCAGCGTTATTAGGGTTAACCCTTTAACCGCCAAATTATTCAATTGGATTTTCACTCACTTGAAGTTGTGTCTCGCTGACGCGATCCACAACTTCAAGTGGGTGAAAATTATTCAGATTTGACAAAATGGAGGTCAACTCTTTTCAAATCTTGCTGGTTGATGTCACATTTTATCTTTAACATATTTAAAATGTGGTACTTAATGTTCTAATAAAAAATGAAAACCTGAACATATGCGGCACCGGCGGTTAAAGGGTTAAGAGTTGACGTGTGTTATGAGTCTTGTTGACTGAGGAGACACACAGCTGGCGAGGGTGACCTCTGGGACATAGCCGTGTCGTCCTCTTCGCGACCGTGGATTGATGTATTTGCTTCACCCGAAAAATTCAACATGGCGGTGACCGAGAGCGATCTCGACCCCGAGGTCCGAAAAAATGACCATAACTTTTTAATGACTGTGCGACCTGTGAGCTGAGCATGCGGGCATGGGACTGAAATGTTACTGATTCTAAAAATATATTTTCGACCTGATTATTTGAGGGGAAGTCTTTGATATGACCGTCCAAAGAAATGCTCCACGATTTTGTATGGGGTCAATCTGTCGCTGAAGCCTGTTTCAGCCACCTACTCTGGGTCAGACGTTAGCACAAACTGACAAGTCCTGACACTGTGTGAGTTATCTGATTAAATTCCGAGCATGTTTCCAGGAATTCCCCGGATTCCTCTACCCTCCCCTGGGTAATAAAGGGTCTTATCTGTATCTTTGAGAAGTGGCAGTTACCACCCTTTCATTCCCAGTAGATGCAACACTCTACTGTGATATTTACATTATGTTTTATTCAAGACACAACTGGATTGTTCAGCACATTCCTGACCTATGATATGGAATAAACAACAATATCATGTTTTTTTCATACTTCGAAAAGTATACTATTTAGTTTGTATCCAAAATGCAGCTCTTCATTGCCTTGTCATAACAAATAACTTAAACCTCACACTAGATTTGTTTTCCTCTGACAATTGTAAATACAGCAATAAAAAAGTGCCTTTTGTACCATAATTATTATATTTAAAGCGACATAATCAGACTAGAAATCATTCAAATGCCAACATTTTATTTTGACTCCTTGACATGCATGTCAGACATGCATGTCTGAAATTAAATTTCGTCCTTCTTTTTCTTTCAACTGGTAAATGTGCAACACAAAATGAAAAAAAACTCACGCAATTCTAGTCTATGGACAAGTCTAGTCTATGCACATAATATGGATAAGTCACGGTGCCAAAATAAAAATGGTGATTTTATCCTGATTGTGCCGCTTTATAATCAACTCTCGGTTAGAGGTTGACAGAGCTGAGTAGGTCAGATAATAAAATAACCATTATCCAAGATTAATCACAGATAAATATGATCAAAGCGAATCAGTAGGTAAAGGGATAATATGTGTAAAATGACCTGATTTTATAAATAAAAAAGATTTTCAAATAAAAATCCATGACGTCTTTACATTGCTGGAGTATACACTTTTTATCCAGAAATGTTTTTTTTAATACGCCATGATTGACAAAGGGTTTACGTCCCACAGGGTTAATATTTAGGTAGATTACACAAGATATATTAAACAAGAAATACATCCTGTCCACATTGTTTCATACTTTCAATTCTAGTCCTTCGGTTTGAATATAATCTGACAACATCACGATCATATCTCCATCGACCTGGTCGCTCAGTCTCACAACAGACACCAGACGCTGATTCAATGCTGGTTCAATGTTGGCCCACCGTATCCGATGCTGACCCAACATCAAATCAACATTAAGTCAACGTTTCTAGTGTCTGCTGGAGATAAATGTTGTCTTCAAATCATCTAATTCACGGGATGAATTTAGCAGTGTCTGGAAGATGTTTCAAACAGTTTCATTCCTTGGTGCAATATTTGCTGACATCATTACCAGCTTCAATTTTGAGACAAGTTATTTCA